>JAFELL010002069.1:0-47915 GCA_019059645.1 Caranx melampygus
ACGCCTCTGGCCCCCGGTGAGAATAGTAAGTGAGCCACGCTGACCGGGCCGGACTCAGCAGAGACACTCAGCCCACCCGTTCAACACTGGGGCACACTGTACAGAGCAGGAATCAGGGGGCGGGAAGCTTGCCACAGCCGCTGGCCCCCGGTGAGAATAGTAAGTGAGCCACGCTGACCGTGCCGGACTCAGCAGAGACACTCAGCCACCCGTTCAAACACTAGGGCACACTGTACAGAGCAGGAATCAGGGGGGCGGGGCAGCTGGCCCATGCCTCTGGCCCCCGTGAGAATAGTAATTGAGCCAGGCTGACCGGGCCGGACTCAGCAGAGACACTCAGCCACCCTTTCAAACACTGGGGCACACTGTACGAGCAGGAAAACTGGGGGCGGGGGCAGCTGGCCAACGCCTCTGGCCCCCGGTGAGAATAGTAAGTGAGCCACGCTGACCGGGCCGGACTCAGCAGACTCTCAGCCACCCTTCCAACACTGGGGCACACTGTACAGAGCAGGAAAACGGGGGGCGGGGCGCTGGCCACAGCCGCTGGCCCCCGTGAGAATAGTAAGTGAGCCACGTTGACCGGGCCGGACTCAGCAGAGACACTCAGCGACCCGTTCAAACACTGCGCCACACTGTACAGAGCAGGAATAAGGGGGCGGGGCAGCTGCCACGGGGGCTGGCCCCCGTGAGAATAGTAAGTGAGCCACGCTGACCGGGCCGACTCAGCAGAGACACTCAGCCACCCGTTCAAACACTGGGGCACACTGTACAGAGCAAGAATCAGGGGCGGGGAAGGCAAGCTGGCAAACGCCTCTGGCCCCCGGTGAGAATAGTAAGTGAGCCACGCTGACCGGGCCGGACTCAGCAGAGACACTCAGCCACCCGTTCAAACACTGGGGCACACTGTACAGAGCAGGAATCAAAGGGCGGGGACAGCTGGCCACAGCCGCTGGCCCCCGGTGAGAATAGTAAGTGAGCCACGCTGACCGGCCGGACTCAGCAGAGACACTCAGCCACCCGTTCAAACACTGGGGCACACTGTACAGAGCAGAATCAGGGGGCGGGGGCAGCTGGCCACAGCCGCTGGCCCCCGGTGAGATAGTAAGTGAGCCACGCTGACCGGGCCGGACTCAGCAGAGACTCTCAGCCACCCGTTCAAACACTGGGGCACACTGTACAGAGCAGGAAAACGGGGGCGGGGCAGCTGGCCACAGCCGCTGGCCCCCGGTGAGAAGTAATGAGCCAGGCTGACCGGGCCGACTCAGCAGAGACACTCAGCCACCCGTTCAAACACTGGGGCACACTGTACAGAGCAGGAAAACTGGGGGCGGGGGCAGCTGGCCAACGCCTCTCCCCCGGTGAGATAGTAAGTGTCCACGCTGAACGGGCCGGACTCAGCAGAGACACTCAGCACCCGTTCAAACACTGGGCACACTGTACAGAGCAGGAATCAGGGGGGCGGGGGCAGCTGGCCACAGCCGCTGGCCCCCGGTGAGAATAGTAAGTGAGCCACGCTGACCCGGGCCAGACTCAGCAGAGACACTCAGCCACCCTTTCAAACACTGGGGCACACTGTACAGAGCAGGAATCAGGGGCGGGGGCAGCTGGCCACCCTCTGGCCCCCGGTGAGAATAGTAAGTGAGCCACGCTGACCGGGCCGGACTCAGCAGAGACTCTCAGCCACCCGTTCAAACACTGGGGCACACTGTACAGAGCAGAAAACGGGGGGCGGGGGCAGCTGGCCACAGCCGCTGGCCCCCGGCGAGAATAGTAATTGAGCCAGGCTGACCGGCCCGGACTCAGCAAGACACTCAGCCACCCGTTCAAACACTGGGGCACACTGTACAGAGCAGGAAAACTGGGGGCGGGGGCAGCTGGCCACAGCCGCTGGCCCCGGTGAGAATAGTAAGTGAGCCACGCTGACCGGGCCGGACTCAGCAGAGACTACAGCCAGGCTAACGCACAACCTCGGACAGGGGACCCTCAGCCGCGCATGCTCAGTCACACACACACCCCTATTAGTCAGCTGGGCACTGACCGCTGTGATAGCTACGGGAGCCGGACTGGACCGCGGAGACTACAGCAGGCTAACCCAGAACCTTGGATGTCCGAGGAGATAGCACAAAGTATGATACTTGTGCTATCTTCTTCAAATTTGAACCAGGTGTTCACTGATAGTGTGCTTACAGGCCTATACTGTCATTTACCTATGGATAAAGCCACACAGACCATTTTTTGTTTTTTTTAATTATTTTTTTTTAGGCGGACAGAAAATCTGATTTTTTGCTCACTTACTGGCCCACTGCTCTGTTCCAGTAATACCTAAAGTGTTTTTGACACTTTCACAAGAAACTCTATAGTGTCCCCTTTCTGGCAAGCCCTCATTCATGCATGTAGTCAAATTGGTTCAGAAACTACAGCCATTATAATATGAGGATGGAATTTTACGCGTTTTTGCTTCAAATGGTGGGAGTGGAAGAGGTTAAACCAGCCGTCAGGACTTCCTGTCACTTTGTGATGTCACTACACAAACAGTCACCTGAAGCCCTGCCCACCACCTGGACCCACCATCCAACCAACGGCTTGCAGGGTTTGGTTTCTCTGAGTGTTTTATAGCTTTGACCCGGAGCATCTCCGTCATCAGACTCCTGTTCCCAGCAGCACCGTCGTGGCTCGGGACAGTGTGTGGCCTCAGCCTGGTTCCCTGTGTCTGTGGCTGTCAGGAGCTGTGAGACTGTTAACACTGCAGGTCTGACGGGGCCGATCGCTGACATTAGAGCTGATGAGCCGAGGGTGCAGGAGTCCCACAGCACAGAGCGAGAAAAAATAGACCGACTCCAATCAATGTGACTGTGACTGGAGGAAACTCTGAAAACAATGAGTCATCCTCCTCCACAGAGCAGGAGATGAAGAGTGTGAGGAGGAGGAGGAGGAGGAGGAGGAGGAGCATGATGACAACAGAAGAAGCTGTAGTCCTGATACTGGGACACAGACGTTCACGTCCACACTGAGCATTTTAATTATTTCTGTTTTAATTACTTGTTGAGAAACACAGTGTTTTCTTCACGTTATCATGTGAAAACACATTTCACAGCGAGACAACACATGTTTTACTGTTTGTCTTCTCTCCTTGTTCAGCGCTGACCACAAATGAGCACCTGGATCTCTGCGACTGCGATTTAAAAGTTTGCACTGGTACATCCTGCCTCCAGGAAATAGCCATATACCAGCAGCACTGACTGCAGCTCACCTTTTAGCAGCCTGTACTCTCCTGTACGCCTGTGGATATTACTCCTGATCTCAACATCCCTGAGTCTGGAGGTGAAATCCTCATTAACATTTTCACCACCGACACTGAACGTGCCTCAGAGCTGAAGAACGTCTGTGAGCTAAAAGACAGAGAGAGAAACATGTGCAGGTCAAAACATCAGGATGGAGGGAGATGTTTCTATTAAGGCTCCACAAAACCAGCCGTCAGGACTTCCTGTGACGTTGTGATGCAGGATTTGGTTTCTCTGAGTCTTTTATTCTGAAATCTGCTCTATTTTTTATTGGATCATTCAGAAAACAGTCAGCCAATCAGAAGAGAGGATCGACCTGTAGTTACTAGAGCTCCAGAGAGAAGCTGAGAGAGGAGATGGAAAAAGATCTTCTCATGGATCAGCCCTTCAAAATAAAACTCAGAGGAAAAGTAAATATGGAGCTTTAACGTGTGAGGACAGAAAATAAATCACTTCCTGTCTCCTGCTGGAGGTGATCGGTTGTAGATTAAAGAATCCGTCCACATGGTCAGGCTGATATGTGTTATCTGGAGGTTTGCACCGAGGTGGACCGACTTTAAGTCAAGGAGGTGACATTTAGCCAATGACAGACGTGTGCAGAGCGACAGACGGACAGGAAGTGAGGATAAAGCACAGAGAGCTCAGCAGATGTCAGGAAGCCTCGGGCGTCTGATGAGACAGAGCCACAGTAACAGTTCCTCACCTTAGAGGGCAGAGTCGAGCTGCTGTCCTGCTGCGTACTGCTCTCTCTCTGACACACACACACACACACACACACACACACACACATCTAACAGGGGTGAAGCAGACTGAAAGTAGAGCAGGGCTGGTCTGACCGGAGGAGGAGGAGGAGGAGGAGGAGGAGGAGAGGAACCAGTGTGTTCAGCACATTAAACCAAGAAGAAATGTCAGATTTTGTTTTTGATCAACATCAACGAAAAACAAACATCGAAAAAAGATTTATTAGAAATTCAATCTTTGTAAATCGTGTGACTGCAGCGCAGTGACAGTGACAGTGATGGGCCGACATGTTGTACAAGTCTGAAGTCAGAATATAACTGTGGCCTCAGTGCTGCATGTGCAGACAGCTCAGAGAGCTCAGCCTGCAGCACGGTCACTTCCACCGCTCACTCTTCAGACGTCGGGAGCGCGACAGCTCGTCGATACCTCAGCTCCTCCTGCAGCCGCTCCTGTTGGACATGCTGGAGTTGGAGAAACAGAAACTGATGAGGTATTTTTCCTCCTCCCTCTCTCTGTGTTTTCAGCCCAGTCGGTGGTTTCTTCTTCTTCTTTCTTCTTCTTCTTCTTGGTGCTGCAGCAGCCGGAGCTGAGGAGCCATTTGATTTCTCATCCCTGAGCTAGTTGACATTTATTTCACAAACACTTGACATTTGGAAATGGGCTTCCTGTGTGAGCGCTGCGTGCACACTTATAACCCCCCTGTCCTCACACACACACACACACACACACACTGTGCCATTAGCAGCCTTTGTGCAGAGCAGCTGGATCGTCAGACGTCTGCTGGTTGTAGGAATAAGGCGTCTGACTCCGTTTGGACTGAAATGGACTTGAACTGTGGGACAGTCGATAGATCAATACGCTCTGATCAATAGTGGCCCAGGCAGCAGCACACAAACACACACAGACTATTGATCCAGCTGACGGGACTTTAGTTTTATTCAGTTAAAAATCGGAGCCTCAGTCGGCTGCAACGTTAACTTCTTATATTTTGTGTTTTTCCCTCACTCACACACACACACACACACACACACACACACTCAAGTTACACTGACAGACATGATTGACTTGATGTATCATAATTGTCATTGATCATGTGTAAAATCAGGTTATTATTGATGTATGAGTCATACATGAGGGCGACGCAGCACATGGTCCTCAGCAGCGCCATCCAAGTGTGGCGGCAGCCATTGTTCATATCACCAGGAAGAATGGTGAATTAAAGCTAAATCGATGAACACTGATTGTGAACATGAGGAAGTGAAACAAGTGAGAGAAGTGATGACCACACTTATTTCACCTGTGGGTTACAATTACATTCAGTCTGAGTCGGCTCGTACACCTGCGAGACAGAGCTCAGGGTTTAATCTCATGCTTGGTGCTGCGGTTCTCTGGAGTTCATTCTTCATGGCCACTGAAGCCTGTTCACCAGACGACCGCATGACATCATCACTCTGATACCATCATCAACACATCTCAATGAAAGCCCTCACCCCAGGACAAAACAGTAACACGCTCCCCCCTCCCTCCCTCCACAGTTTCAATCATCGGGCCCCCGGCCCCCCAGAGCTCTGATGTCAGACTGGAGGTGAGAGTGGATCTGTGGCATCTGGAATGATGTCAGAGGAGAAGATGAGGCGGAGAGCTGGAGGGCGAAGGAGAGAGAGGAGGCGTGACCAAGAGCAGTGCTGTAGCCAGAGATGAGAAGTGGGATCTGGGGGGGGGGCGGGTCAAGAGCGGAAAATCTTCCCATAATGTGGCAAAAAAGCATCAGCATTGACCACTCCAGCTAAGAGCTACTTCACAGCAGGCTGCACATAATCACGCCAAAAGGCAGCGACGTTCCGCGCCCCTCGATACGGCGGTCCTAGTAGGCAACACGCCGCACGCCCCTCTTGAAGGCGGATCTAGAAGGCGTTGCATGTTTTTGTGTGTTTGGTTAAGTTGCAGTGTGGTGACCCCTCAGGGCCACTGTAGGAATGTAGGAAGGACGATGGCCTAAGGCTGGAGCTGAGGAGGCGGAGCCAGTGGTGGTGTGGTGGTGGTTGTCATTTAATTATAATTTTATGATTGCTGAACACACACACCCACACCTTCATCTTCATCGTGTCCTTCATCATCGTCAGTTGATGCAGCTGCAGCACAGCTGGTTCTCCGGCAGCTGCTCTTGTCTGAGGGCGGCTGCTGTTTGCATCAGGCTTCATCTAACCGTTCTCCCTCACTGGTGGGCTTCTCACCCCCTTCACCCCCCACACCCTTCTCTCTCTAACACACACACACACACACACACACACACACCCCACCACCACACTGGTTGAGCCGCCACGCGCCATCTGCTCCCATCAGGAGAGGGTGATTGATGCACCGCCTGTATAAAAGCTACAGGGATGACTCATCGACTCCCCACTGTGAAGGCTGCTGCAGTGTGTGTGTGTGTGTGTGTGTGTGTGTGTGTGTTCTGCTCCGTAGCTCACTTCTTTGTTTCTTCTTTCAACATAAGTTTGTGCAGTCTCAAACTCTTTGTGGTCAGTGATCGATCACCATCCTGCAGCTTGTAGGATTCTCTGAGTCTTTTATTCTGAAATCTGCTGTTTGTGTTGGATCCAGATGTAAAACTATGAAAACGTTGTTGCTTTTGTGACCGATGTGTTAAAACAGACAATGAGAGCTTCATTAGTGATTGATTATGAGTGGAACCTGACATGTGAACACTTGAGTCCAGTGTGTGGTGTGTCTGTACCTGCTTTGTGCTGCTGAGGGTGTTTTGCATCAGAGTGACCATGTACCAATACGGCGTCATTGTGCTCTTACACCGAGTGTGATTTAACACAGGTTCACGCACCACAAAGAGCTAAAGTGGCTGTGCAGCTGCTGGTGAAAGAGACGAGGAGGAGATGGTGTTGGTTCTCCGGTCGCGATGTTGAGATGAAATCACGGAGCAGAGAACAAACAAACCCAGCGGCGGCGGCGGCAGCAGCAGCAGCAGTGGCGGCGGCGGTGGTGGCGGCAACCTCCAAAGCCACAGTGTGAGCCCGAGGCAGGTCGGCCCCTTCATCTGCATCTCAATGAGGAATTTGATCACAGCTCAGCATTCAGAGGCAACAGCACAATGTGGAGCCACCGGGGGCTCTCAGATATGAAAATACGTCTGGGAAACAAATTAAAGATGGAGGAGGAGGAGGAGGAGGAGGAGGAAGGAGAAGAGGGACGGGCGGAGCTCAGAAATCTCTGCAGGTCTGTCACCATGAGGACGTGAAAGGTTCATGTGTTGTCAGAATGAGACAGATTTATAAGTGCTGTCCCACCTGACGTGGACCTGGGACAACGAGGAGCTGGTCAGACCTCAGCAGACCTCAGTAAAGCGAGTGATAAAAGTGTGAAGGAGTTGTTGCAGCGACGCTACAACAGCTTTAATGTTCCCTCTTTAAACCGTGGCAGCTGAGCTGTGGGTGGGACGGGAAAAGAAAAACATGACCAAGCGTCTCCAAGTCAGAGACGGAGACGGAGACGGTTTAATTTTAGAGATGAGTCACAACCGTAGAAGACGTGTTGGTGAGAGTCCAACACGGGAACACAAGTGTAACATGAGCGACGCGACGAGGCTTTAACCTTCGTCACTCTGACACACGATTTACATCAGGTCGTCGTGACGTCACATCATCGTTCGCTTCTGACACGCGTTCACCATGGAAACATCAGCCTTTTCCTCACAGGAGGTTTGTATGGTGGCCCTGAGAGGTCAAACCCACACATACTGTATACAGCTTTTATTCTGAAAACCCACCAGACGTGTGGCGGTGAGTGATTTCAGACACAGGCACAGAGCTCTGAGGACCAGGTGTGTTTCAGACAGGTGCATCACTCTTTAGCGTCCCTCGGGAAACACTTGTGTCGTCGTCGTCGTCGTCTTCTTCTTCTGCTGTGTATTTACAGCTCAGATCAACAGATTTTATGACTTTAGTTTCGCTGCAGAGTTTTCGATCTCTCGTCACACGTTCGGTTCAGATCTAACCCTCGGACTCTGACGATGAAACCTGAAGTCTGATGATCAGCGCTGCACAGAGCTGGTGACACAGGAGCCAACAGCTGCTCACATCTGTGATTCAGAAGAGCAAACAGACACAACACACGCTGGCTGATGAAAAGCTTCTGTGTCTGTGTCTTTATCGACACACACACACACACCTCCTCTGGTTCACTCGGCTCTTATCTCTGCTCACGTTGCTCTTTGTACTTTGAATAAGACGACTTTTAATCACAGGTTTCCCCGAGTGTGAAGCATAAAACACACACAACAATAACAGCACAGATTAGACCTGTGAGTGTGATATGAACCAGTCTGGGTGCAACAGAGCGAGGACGGTTAGTGGAGAATTAGCACGAACAAGGTGCAGAAGAAGAAGAAGAAGAACAAGAACAAGAAGAACAGCGTATCCCTGTTTGTTTCCTATGGAACGCATCAAACTGTTGTTGTTGGCCCTGCAAAGCATTGTGGGTCGCAGCACGTCCACAAGTTGATCGTGATTCAACTTCATGCAAATGAATCTGTCAGACGCGAGGACACTGTCCAACGGGGAGCGAGATGGGGAACAGCTCGGGGGAAGTCTGTCGGTGTTTTGTGGTGCTTCTTCAGTCAACCCCCCCCCCCCCCCCCCATCTGTGTTCCCGCCTTGGAGAGGCGCCCCAGTCCGTCCAAAAATCTCAGTGACACCAGTGGATCCTTGGCGTGTGATGCTGTTTCTGATGAGACCTGAGTCCAGGTGAACGTCTGCCTGTAGCACATGTTACTCATTCATCATGCCCCCCCCCCCCGCAAGGAAGTGTGTTTGCTCTAATCTGAAAGCAGTCCACAGCCAACACACACACACACACACGGGCAGGACTGCGGTGAGCTCCTGGAGGAGGATGGGTCGTACTCCTGCTCACTCTCCTCTGGACTGGGACGATGTTTCCAATCCCATTACACAACCAGTAAACATGCAGATTAATCAAATCTCCATCATGTCGCCTCTCTGACATTATTCCGTTACGCAATCAGCGCTAACGACCCCGCAGGGCCGCACACACGGAGGAGCTGGGCGTCCTGTCAGCCCCATGAAGCCCAGCCCGGGCGAACGCTCCACTGACTGCTGCACTCTGTGATGACGTCCGGCGTCTGAAGAGGAAGACGGACACAAACGGCTGCGAGGGCCTTTGAAAAGGAAACATATGCCCTCTCTGAAGATGACAAGCCCCTTTTCTGCAGCACATGCACACCATTAGGTTGGCACAATGGAGGAGCCCTCAAGGCCCGGCACTCATCCTACACATGGGAGATGAGTCTGAGGAGCGGCGCTGCGAAGGCATGCACACCACAGACGCTGTCTTAAAGGGCCACGGCCTCCATTTCTCATCCACACACTTTACTTTACTCCACCTGCAGGTTTCATCAGATTGACAGGAAACGTCTTCTCCACGGGTTCATCCTGTTTCTGCAAGGTCACATCATCGTTACCTGCTCGTGGTGCGTTCAAAGACACTGTGACATCACTACCTCATTATCATGTGTGACATCATCTGAAAATTAACCCAAAAAGATAAATGAGGCGACGACAACGTGGTGAAGACGACGCTGTGACATTTTAATTGGTTTATTTTTTTTAATGTCCTTGAACGCACCGGTGCAGTAGTCAGATGTGTCGGTGCCGCTCTCTCCAGTCCTGACTATAAATACTCCGCTGCTGCATTTTCAACCAGCTCAGCGTATGAATCATGTTATTTTAGACGCGGGGCGCCTTATCACACGCAAACAGACGAGGTCCTGCGCTTGAACGCATCACGCAGACTGAAGTGTTTCACCTTTCTGTGATCAGCCTGTCACGTTTAAGGAGGAACTGTTCCTTCAGTCGGTCTGAACGGGGACGTCCTCGATGTCTCGGCTGTTTCAACACCTCATGACCCCCCCACCCCACCGCCGTCCAGCATGCGGGGGGTGGGGGGTGAAGGAGGAGAAGTGGGGTGTTAATTAGACGCGTGCCACTGTTTCCTTGCAGGCGGGAACAGTTTACACATTTGGTTCACACTGGTGCTCGTGGGCTCGATAATTAAAGCGATTATTCATATAGAATCAGAGCCAAAGACAGAAACGCTGCTTTGTTTCAGGCCAAATGACACGTTGAGGGTTCTCTGGCGTGTGCGACGTTTCACTGCTGCTGAGTCACGTGACGCATTTATTCACTGTTTAGGGTCGGAAACACCTGTCGACCAATCAGGTCCTGTCGTGTGCTGGCTGGATACTTGTCTCCATAGAGGAGATGAACTCTGTGTCGTGCTGAACTTTGACCTCTGTTGGTCAGATGTGGATAATACTGCTGTCATGTGTGTGTGTGTGTGTGTGTGTGTGTAATAATAACACACAGATTGTCTTCTCGGCTTCTGTTTACAAAGAGGAAAGCCAGACAATCACATTCTGTGATGTACACACACACACACACACACACACACACACACACACCCCCTCCCCCAGGACAGCCCTCCTGGGTCAGTATTATCACATCTGGCCCAGCATGAGCAAATCCCCTCCATATTTTTTTCAAGTTAGTGAGAGAATGAATGAGAAAGACGATTAGTGAGCATAAGCCACTATGTATGTGTGTGTGTGTGTGTGTGTGTGTACCCGTATGCTGTCGAGTGTGTGTCATTGTTGACGTGAAGTGTGTGTATGTGATGGCATGAAAGGCTGGTGGTGTTGAACCGTGGCCGTTCTCCAGCAGCAGCAGCAGCTCGTCCTGCTTTATTGTCCACAGCAGACCAACAGAGGAACGACAAACAAACAGAGAATGAAATGAAAGCAGCAGCTCTGTGTGTGTGTGTGTGTGTGTGTGTGTGTGTCGACACAGCTGCTCAGTCACATCTGTAATTTTTACAGAGCAAAGCAGCAGCAGGTCGTGAGTCCGGTCCAGAGCCGGCCCAACGCACAACTGAATCAAGCACCTGCTCAGGGCCCCTCGTCCACTAGGGGGCCCCCGAGAGCAACGGTGACTGTGGCCCCTGTGGCTGAGGCTGCATGACCTGACCTGTCCAGGTGTCCTGCTTTGTGTGGGACTCCACAGCATTTCTTCTTATCACAGGCTCAGACTTCTTCTTCTCTTCCTCCGTCAGCGTCTTCTTCACTTCTTCTTCTTCTTCCTCTGCCGTGACCGACGCGCTGAGAACAGCGAGCTAGCCAGCTTCTTAGAGCGAGGCCACGGGCGTTGCTGTTGGTGTGTGACGTGTTGCGTGTCCAGGTGAGAGGCAGGAACCCACAGGTACATGGGGAGATAACCAGTGACATCACGGTCACATGGGTTATAATGTTAATCTGTGTGAACATCCACCTGCTGTTCAACCTGCAGCGGCACAACACTGGACCTGTAGGATGTGACGCCTCCATCGTCGCCATCTGACCCGGCTCTTTACACTGGGTTTATCTTCTTCCCCTCGCTCCCTCCCTCTCCTCACCCTCCCTCCCCCCTCCCTCAGCAGTAAACGCTTCACATTGGGCCGTTTTTAGCCTCGTCCTTGTGTGGGCTAAATAAAACCACGGGTCATCAGATATTCTCTGAGGAAGATCAGCGGCTTTGTGGAGCTTCATTTAACCTCCCATTGTGTGAACGCTCAGTCGCTTAGTGTGTGTGTGTGTGTGTGTGTGTGTGTGGGGGGGGGGGGGATGTCTCCCAGTGCAGCATGTATGTATGTTTGTGATGTGATGTGAGTTATCACTGTCATTTCAGCCTCTGTTCTTCACATCAACATCAGTCTGAATCAATCCCATAATGTTCAACTGGATGTTCTGTTTTCCTGCAGACAGCGAACGCGTCACACAAGTTGGACCTGTGTCACGTTACTACTGTGTAGAAACACTCGTAAGTAAAAGTCATGCATTCAATATGTAACAGAGTTACAACACAGTGAGGAGTACCAGAGTGATTGGGATTGTATTGATTCTTACTATTGATTAATATGATCGGCATCACTTTAATGCTGCAGCTGGTGGGAGGAGCTTATAGCCTATAGCTGCTTTATCTAGCACTGTGCAGCACATCCCCGAAGATCAATAAAGACCTTACCATCAATGACATTTTAGATCAAAATCTACACAAAAAAAAAAACATTGATTTTGTTGCTAGGCAACACCTGGTGGTCGTAGTGATTATGGCAGGAGCGAAAAGGGAAATGCTGTTATTGTAACCATGCCGACAAAGATCGGACACGCCACTCTCAGCACAGCCCATCGTTGTTACCATGACAACAAAGATCGTGGATGCGCTTATTTTAACCACATCAGTCTTAATCAAGCATCATTATGGTAACCATAGCAACAAAACAGTCTTAATGCAGTCTGTTTTCTTATTGTGGTAACCATGACAACCACATCGGGGGTCACATAAGGTTGTGTGCCGTGTGCCTTTTGTTTTTAAATGTTTCTTTTGAGCAGACATATTGATATATTGATTATATATTTGAAATATTTGAAACAGTTTCATTTTTACTGTTACTGTGTGTGTGAGTGTGTGTGTGTGTGTGTGTGTGTGTGTGTGTCAGATACAGCACCAAGGTTAGAGCTCCGTGCTGCCTTCAGATGAGCCAATGATCTGCTGCAGCATCGACACACAAGAGCATCTGACTCAATTATTCATCACTAAACTCTTTAGCCTCGGGTCAATAGCAGATCAATAGCTGCTATAATCAGCTTTGCTCCGAGGGAAGGAAGCTCACACCACCAACACTACACTTTACATATCACGTTTCCTCTGATTACATCTGAGCTGTAGATGCATCACGTATGTGTGTGTGTGTGTGTGTGTGTGTGTGTGTGTGTGTGTGCCGGCTGCTGTGTTTCAATCACAGGTGGATGTAAAGAGAAGTGTGACCTCACCCTGTCACTGATGTCACACACACATCCCTGATCGTGTGTGTCTCCACTGCTCTGACATTTACAGCAGCAGATTCTGCCCAGAGCTTCCCACCACAACACACGTAATAGTTTCACTTGTAGGTCCAGCGTTTCCTCCGACGCTCGGGAAATTTAATCCCATATATACCACCCCACTGTCTCCCCACCCCACTCTCTCTCTCTCTCTCTCTCTCTCTGCACTGTTTCCTAAGTCTCCTCTATATAAGCTGATGATCCGTTTGCTTAATAAAACTCCAGAGAATGATACTTGGGCTGTCGTTAAGCTTCTTAACCACGATCCCTGTTTGCAAGCATGACCTTAAAATGTAGAATATGTCAGTGCTGTTCATAGCTGCGAGGAAAAACTCCTCAGTTATTGTTGGTCTTAAAGCTCCTTCAGTATAAAGGCAGACGTGCGTCTTAAAGCTCCATACGGTATAAAGGTAGACGTGCGTCTTAAAGCTCCATACGGTATAAAGGTAGACGTGCGTCTTAAAGCTCCATACGGTATAAAGGTAGACGTGCGTCTTAAAGCTCCATACAGTATAAAGGTAGACGTCCATGTGTAGTGTGATTATAAAGCAGCTCTAGGTTCTATATTAATACTGTGAAAGTATCAAAGCCTCAGTCCACAGAGAAATGCACACAGCCTGTATTCAGACACTGAGCCTTAAAACCAGCCGTCAGGACTTCCTGTCACTTTGTGATGTCACTACAGAGCAAGCTCCGAGAGGCTCAGAGCCTCCTCCTCTCTTCTGATTGGCTGACACCGACCTGTTGTTACCAGAGCTCCAGAGAGAAGCTGATAGAGGAGATGGAGAACTACACTGAGATGGTTTTTAGATCTTCTCATGGATCAGCCCTTCAAAATAAAAGACAGGATACTGGGCTATAGAAACAACAGAGGAAACAGCTGCGTCACTCCGTCGTCACTCGGCTCTCTTTAATATGTCTCCTCAGCTCCACACAGTGAGGCTGGTTTGCTCTCTCCTCCCCTCAGGTCTCAGTAATCAGTCTTCCCTTTTATTTGACGACTGGATCCAATCTGAATGGCAGCGTGATGTTCCGGTCTGTGGTTCAAACCGAGCTGCACCTTAATTCACCTGACAAAAGAGAACAAAGAGCGAGCTCCCCCCCGGGTCCCTTTATCTTCCTCACTTTTAATTGGGCCACTCGATCAAAGGGGGATGTCTCGCCAATGAAACACTGTCATTTTAATTTTCTTTCATTAGCTTTTAAATGACTTAGCAGTCCTCCGACGGGGGAACAGTCATTTTTAAGATGGAAAGGAAAGAGCCGCTCTGGGTAAAGGAGGAGGAGAAGGGAAAGAGAGAGGAGGTGGCTCAGTGCTGCTGCTGTCCTCCTGCTGATGTCCAGAGCACGACCTCTGACCTTTGATTTCCCACATGAGGAGGTTTGCAGGTGTTTCTGTCTTTGGGTTTTCATGAGAACAAAAGAAGAAGCTCCTCAAAACTCCTGGGAGACGACGACACAGCATCTCCTGTCCTTGAGGTGGATGTTTGACTGCACCACCGTGTGGCCCCCCTCCCCAGATATTAGCTCCATAAGTTATTGGTTTATTCACGTTTGTCATGCTGCTGCAGTTTGGAAAAAACATGTTTTTTTCTCCGTTTCTATATTTGTCACTTCATAATCTCTGCTCGCTGCTGCGGGCGCAGCTGTAACTCAACCTGTCACCGTGGTGATGAACAACAGTTTCTACTCACTCTTTACATCTTCATCTCTTTCCCATTGTAACGACAGTTTAATCTTTTCCTCTCAACATGGCAGCGACATGGTTCAGTGTCAGTTTGTGCATGAGCAGCCATCCTGTTCTTCTTCATCATCCTCCTCCTCACAATAACAGAGGAGCTGGACTCAGCTGGGACGAGGCCCCGGGGGGCCCGAAGCCCCTCAGTCTGAGTGCGTGGGTGTTGATCTTCCTCGACATTAAGAAGAGTTTCTCTGACTGAGACTCAGAGTTTAAGTCGAGCAGCAGCAGGAACGAGTCTGGGACAAGAAGCAGGTGTCGGTGCAGTAACTGAACTGGACTCACAACATCACGCTCTCACAGACCCCAACATCTAAAAGCTCGTCCTGCTGTGACCTACTTTCCTCGACCTCGCCTTTCTTTACGTCTCCACTCGTGTCCTGCTGGCGTGGCGGCTGACGGCCGTCCACCAGTTCAACCAGAGGGGAGCAGGTAGGTCTGTGATCACATTCGCAGGTGACTGAGAAACAACCTTAACTGTCACATCACAACAGCCCTGTGGAGCAGAAGCCAGAGGTTGACCAGGGAACCAAGGTGAGCACATCAGAGAGGAGCTTCAGCCAAACACAGCAGGTCGTCACCTGGAATATGCAGAAGATCAACATGTGAGGTGGTGTGGTTGAAGCCAGCTGACGTCACAGCAAAACTGCTTCCTGTCCTGACGTCTGAAACCCAGCTCATTAACATCCTTTACTGGAAGAAGGTCCTCTGTTGGTCACAGCAGTGTTTTATTACAGGGCTTGTTTTCAGTCGTTCCCATTTGCCATGATGCCACAAACTCATCACTTCCTGCCACTATTTCAAATTAAAAGCCATTTAGCCTTTCAGTCCTGCGTGAGTCTTTTATTGCTGTTCCGCACTAAGTGCGTCGTGTCATTTCCTGTTGTTGGTTTGTTGCGTCTTTGATGCTCGTGATCACAGACGTTTCTTTGCTGTAGCGGAGGCGAAGCTCAGCGTACTGGGAGCACTCCTCTTCATCTTTACGTCTGGAAGTCTTTTCCCAGTGGCTCAGTCGTCAGTGTGCTCACTCAACATTTACAAGTTATTCTAGTTAGTTAGGTGATGATGTCATCAATTAATGATCCAGTCTATTAAAGACAGGACCAGGCAGGTTTCAGTTTGCAGCGATGGAAAACAGACTTTGTGCTGTGAAAGTAAAAGAACTGACCATCACAGCTGTGAGGTAACGTGAGGAGAGAGATTTTCCAGAAAAAGTATAAATGTGGTGCAGCCTTTGAGACGATGCTGCGGAGAACAGCCTAATGAATATCAGCCCATTATAGTTCCCAGAAAAAGCCCCTCGCAGGTAATTGATTCTGTGATGTTCGTGATGGGCCAGCAGCAGAAGAAACCCTGATCGATCGGCTGCCGATTGACTGAAAGCAGCAAAAGATAATAAGAGAGTGTTTAAGTAAAGATCAATATCGTTTAGGTTCATTTACTGCTGTGTTTCTAGCTGAGAGAGGGAGCGAGCTGCAGCCGCCGGGTCACAAGTTCAATCCTCACTCCGTCTTTTTCCCTCGCTGTGACAAGACGGAAAAATAGAGCACATCTTTTCTCTTTGTTTTTCTCCTCCTCTTTGCTGCTGACAGCGATATAAAGGCCGTGGTATGAACCCAGCGTTCCCGGGCGCTCCTGCAGCTTCCCACATTTATGCCACCGACTCCGGGAAAAACTGTCCACATACATTTTGTTCTGGTTTGGAGTCAAACTGTGTCTCGGAGCCGGCGAGCAGGTGGCTGATTGTCAAACAGATGAAGACGACAGGCTGCATCGCAATGAAGTGGGAAGAAGGGCTTCTGGAGCAAATAATTAAAGGCTCGGCGTGCACATGAGAAAAAAAGAAAAGGCAAACACTGGTGTTTAAATTCTGCCGAGGCATCAATCCTCCACAAATCCCCTCCACGCTGCAGAGATGGCAGCCTCTCCGAGTTTCTGTGGACGGAAGAATAAGAGCAGGAGCAGTGGGAGGAAGAGAAAGTAGCCACAGATTTAAATAGAAATATTAAGATGGAGTAATGAGTGATGCAGCTTAAACTGTCCAAGTCTATTTTTAATCTGACAAGATGCAGATTTGTGTAAACAGGAAAAAAAAAAAACACATTAAATATATTTTGGTCTGGACCAGATGGACGAATGGAGACAGAACGTGTGGGTCAGAGCAGACCTGTCAACAACCTCCTGATCAACACATCGATGTCTCTGATGACGACATCAGATTTTAAAGTTCCCTCCATGTAAATGTAATCTAATCAATATTCATATGATGTTTTTGTACAACACAAGACACGTGATGAAACTGCAGTGAACCAGTGACAGGCTTATAAACACACAAACACAGGGTGTCATATGTCACAGCTAAAGCTAAATAAAAATAAACAGAAACCTTGTCAGTACTGAGACAGTGGTAGTGGTAGCATTAGCACAGCCGCTAAAACTGTGTCAACCAGCGGCAGGTACTGATACCTTGGTTAGTCATTCAGAAAAGATGCTAACTACACTGGCCGTTCTCAAAGATGCTAACTACGCCAGCTGTTCTCAAAGATGCTAACTACACCGGCTGTTCTCAAAGATGCTAACTACGCCGGCTGTTCTCAAAGATGCTAACTACACCGGCTGTTCTCAAAGATGCTAACTACGCTGGCTGCTCTCAAAGATGCTAACTACACCGGCTGTTCTCAAGGATGCTAACTGACAGCTTTCAGTCTAAGTAGCTTTGCCTGTTTTTTTCAAATCAAAACATTGTGGAACAACATTTGCTAACGTTAAAGCACAGTCCTTGTGCGTGTTGTGGGCGGGGCTACCTCACCTGGCTTCTGATGTCAGGGCTGACATGACATTAGCCTGCAGCCTTGAATAAACCAAACAGCTCTGTCTGCTGAACTGCACGTGTAAAGAGGTACAAATGAAGTCTGATATGACCTTTGACCTATTTTCTTACTATATAAACACATGCAGCAGAACTGAAAACCAACTGAAAGACAACTCATGCATTTAAATGCTAAAATAATGTTTTGTTTGTCTATTTAACCCAGTTGCTGTGCCTCTGCTGTTGCTATGGTGACGGAGCACGTGCTAAGGATAGGCTTTAAAGACAGTAAACAGTAAAAAAAAAAAGAAGAAGAAGGTTACTCAGGCCCAGTGAAGGAGCATAGCGTTGATATGATGCCTGTTCACACCACAGAGGGAAGTCACATTAAATCCTGAGCTTTAGGAATATTTGATCCTGGCTCGTGTTCGCCCGTTTCCACCCGGCTCGAGTATTAAAGATGGATTAAAGACACACATGCTATCTGCAAAGTGAGATTAAAATCATGTACGCTCTGCAAAATGAGATTAATGTTGTGGCTGACAAACTATATCTGTTTCCCCTGCAGTAAATCTGCACCGCGCTCTCATTCATCGATGCAGATCGGACACGTGATGCGAGTGCGGGCGGCCGCTGACGCTCCATCGCCATTTCAGAGATTTACAGGAGGAGATGTTTTGTTTTCGGCCTCGGAGTCACGTTCTGGTGTCCCATCTGTCACGTCTCTGACAGCGTTTATGGGGCAGCAGGTAGCGGGGCCGCAGCATGTGACGCCGGCCGTTTTAATTATGTGGACCAATAAATCTGCTGCTGAGGAAATGTCAGCGAACAGAAGATGTGGCGGCTGCAGAGGTGAGGTGGAAATGAAGGAGTTCAACAGTTACTGGAGGGTCATCTCATGCAGGGAGGAGGGGGTTGGGGGTGGGGGTGGGGGAGTCCTTCACCTGTTTGGCTCCTGGGACGAACAAATCAGTTTCAATATCATACGATCGGTGAAGAGCTTCAGTGTAAATGTCACAGCTCCGTGTCTGAGAGGAGGAACCTGTTAAAGCTCCACATGCTTCACCTGATCCAGGAGAAGGTCTGAGAACCATCTCAGGGTAGTTTTCCATCTCCTCTCTGGAGCTCTAGTAACAACAGGTAACAACAGGTCGGTGTCAGCCAATCAGAGGAGAGGAGGCTCTAACGTCTCTTCTGATTGGCTGACGGTTTTCTGAGCGGTCCAATAAAAACAGAACAGATTTCAAAATAAAACACTCAGAGAAACCAAATCCTGCAAGTTGTTGGATGGTGGGTCCAGGTGGTGGGCGGGGCTTTGGGTGACTGCTTTGTTGTGACATCACAAAGTGACAGGAAGTCCTGACGGCTGGTTTTAAGGCTCAGTGTCTGAACACAGGCTGTGTGCATTGATCTCTCCAGGAGATCAACATGAAAATCAATATCAGTCACATATTAAAGTGATCAGTGTTGATCAGGAATTGATGAACGTTAAATTACAACATGTAACTCTTCCACATTAAAATATCTAAAAATGATTAGTTTAATCACAGGTCTTTCAATCACCTGTGACATCACATCCTCAACGTGTGTCATCATTGGTTGGAGCTGTGGAGCTTCTCTGCTCAGTTTTAGGTCGCACTTTAACCAGATGTTTGTTGTTGAACATCTGGATCTAAACTTATCCGAGGCGCTGCTCCGTCTCCAGGCTCATGGGGCTCATTGTTGCCACACTACATGCTATATGCTAAATGCTATACTATATGCCACACTAGCCTTGTGGTTGATGCATCACTTCTGGTCCTGACCTGATTTCGGGGCGGTGAAGACCACTGGAGCAAACTGAAGCTCTTCCTGCTCCTCGTGACCCGGCGCCACCGCAATTCTGCTAAAAGCCTCCAAATCCGGCCATCATTAGCAAAGCTCCCAGCTCTTCTCTGATTGTTTTTGTGGCTGCAAATGGACGAGACTCATCTAATAACATGTTGTATTTCTATTTTAGGAGAAGTTCTCCTCAACTTCACTTTGTCACGTCCGTGAGAAGTGGAGGAAGCAGACTGTGAACGCCTCACCAACAGTGTGTCTGAGGTCACACGAGTCAGTTTCTGCAGCCAGAGAGAAACTCAGACTGGGCTCTGTAGCATGTGGCAGGTGTGTTCACCTGTGGTCGCATCAAATAACTGACCATCAGGAACCAGACGGCAGCCACAAGAAACGCAATACGAAAAACTGAATAAAAGGAATACGTTTTAAAATTAAACTTCAAATCACGTTTACGAAGATCAGCGTTTATTTTGAGTTCAGTAACTCGTGTTCAGTTTGAGTGAGGGGCCAAACCAGAAGAAGAAGAAGAAGAAGAAGACAAACTGGAAGAGGAAGTTCTAGCTCGTTACTTTCACCACAGATCTGCGTCCTCTGTCCAAACATTTAAAACATCATTTTAAGTCAAAATTTCTGCTTTTGTGAAACTGTAATCGACTTGGAGTTTTATAATGAGCCGATTGAACCCTCCGGTCTTCTCCACCATGTCTGATGTGAAACTGTAATTTCCTGCAGTCAGTGAACAAGTCGTCGGCTCTGTGATTGTACAAAGCTCCGTCACGGTCGTTGGCTGTGACCTTGTTACTGGAGCTGAAGAATTAATATATGGAGAGGAACAAGAGTCTGGACTGGCGTGTGATGAATGAATTATCCGGCGAGGCAGCGGCTGAGTGTTTCTGTGAGAGGAGGCCGGCGCCTGAAGAGACGCGGCTCCGAGTCCCTGCGACGGAGCTGATGGGCACAGGTTCACCTGGTGGTCCTGTTCACAGCACAGTCTCCTGGAGTCTGAACACACTCACATGAGCTCCACAGGTCATCGCGTGATCAACAAGAGTTCCTCCTCAGTCACATGCGCTGGTGTCGGCCAGAGAGCAGCTCCTCCTCCTCCTCGTCTTCCTCTCTTCATTGTTTTGACGTCTCTAATTAAACATGTGATGTTTGAGCCGGAGCCGCAGGTTGTTGGAGAACTCAGACGCTGGCACCCGGCCCTCCTGGTCGTCCCCTGGGCCTCCGGGGCCGCAGCCTGATGGTGAATGTCACATGGTCCAGTGATGAGTAGCTGTTGTGCCGGTCGATGTGTTCGGCTCTTAGGTCACTGCAAAGATAATTTAGCATTGATTGTGTGATGATTGTTGTTGTTGTTGTTGTTGTTGTCGTCTTTGTCTGTGGTGCGTTCACTGCCTCAGGGTGAATACCAAACATGGCACCGATGCCTGATGGAGGAGACGACAGCGAGCATGATGGATCTGGATCTGAACTGACGTCTGAGCTCGTTAAAGTTTTACATCGTCAGATCTGATGAGAGCGAGTTAATGAGAACTTCATTCACAGATCTGTAACAGTTTCGTAACGGTGTCGTCCTCCAAACCTCTGGAGCATCGCAGAGATCAATCACTCAACATCTGGAGCTGGTGGTTCTCAGGCAGCTTTTACCGACATCATCACCATCTTTCATGAGACGTTTTAACGTCCTTCGTTACGTCTGCTCACAAAGTTCGACTGAAAAACATTTTTTTCTTTTAACTTCCCTCATGGTGAGTTCAGGGTTATGTCTGTTACGTGATGCGTTCATGAACCACGTCGTTCATAGACCTGCTCAACAAAGCTAACACTGATCTCCGTCTCTTCTCTGCTGAGCACGTTTCCGTCCTCCGACCTTCAGAGGAGGAAAAGCTGGCGGAGGCCGGGAGGCGTTCAGGTGTCAGCGCGGTGCGTTCACCGACCCGCAGCCTGTGTCAGTAAACACATCATCCTCAATCAGCCCCCGCTGTCACTGCGCTCAGGTCAGCTGCAGTGTTCATCAGCTCTGCCACTGACAGTGGAGGAGGCCGAAGTTCATATATTCAGTCAGCGGCTGAAGACACGAGGATTCACTGTGGCAGAGCTGCGATAATTCAGTGGACGCACTCAGGTGAGGACAAAAGGTTTTCAAAATAAAAGCCTTCACAGCACTGTAAAAAAACACCTCGTCGACCTGCAAACAACCCGTTTATCAGAGAAGTCACTGTGTTCTGTGTTTCTAAACACGCGCACACAGAGCTGAGGCTCATGGGTAATGTAGTATTCAGAGCTGTCATCCGTATCTAATCCAGACTTTGGTCTTCGTTGTTAGTGAAGTTCGTTAAGCTGCTTTAATCAGGAAATCTCATCAAGATCAAAGTCTCTTCTAATATTTATTGTCAGACACAGACACACAGTGTTACAGCTACAGCGTGTGTTACAGTGTGTTACAGTGTGTTACAGCTACAGCGTGTGTTACAGTGTGTTACAGTGTGTTACAGCTACAGCGTGTGTTACAGTGTGTTACAGTGTGTTACAGCGACGGCGTGTGTTACACTGTGTTACAGCTACAGCGTGTGTAGCTGTAACACAGTGTAACACACACTGTATGTAATGATGACTCCAAACAGCAAAGCATGCTGGGAGATGTTCTGCTCTTTCATGTAGTTTTACAGAGGTTGTTGGTTTGTCTCATCTAGTATCACTAATACTACTGGTGTGTTCTAGTGAGTTGGAGCTGTTAGTTGTAGTTTCACTGACTGTTGTGTTACTGTTGGCTTTTATTTGGCGGCGCTGCACTCGTGGTGACACAGTTTGGTTACATGATGAGTTGATGTTTCATGTATTGACTAAAGGTTTGTGATGCTGCACATGTGTAAACACACATCTGGATGAGTGAGGAGGAGTGCATTCTGGGTAAGAAGGAGGAGGAGGAGGAGGAGGAGGAGGAGGTGATGGGGGTGTGTTCCCATCAGGCCCTGGCGGTAACTGGGGTGTGAAAGAGAATTACAGGATCAGTTGTGTTAAAGCTTCAATCAGAGTAAATGAGTGTGACGCAGCTTCGTCAACACGTTCACAGCTCAAGTGTGTTTTACTGTTTTTAAAGGAACATGAGATAAAACAGTGAAGTGACCTGTTCATGTCCGTCCTCGGCCGGGTCAAGGTCAACTGCAGTAACCATAACTCTCTGAGCGCCGTGTCATGTGACCTGTGTGTGTTTCACATCAGTCAATCCAGAGTCTTTGTTGTCATCGATAAGTTCCTGCCTGACGCAGAAGAAAAGTTTAACATGTGCAGTTGCAGACAAAATGTCTCACATTCGATCTATATATAGAGATATTTGGATGAAGGACCATGATGCTTTGCTCCTCGCAGACGTCCTACACTCTGGTTCTGTCTCCTCCAGGTCACCGTCTATTTCTGTAGCAGGACCAGAGCCCAGCGTCTGGACGCTGCACTGACCCGGCCGCTCTCTCAGGACCAAGCTGAAATATCCTCCAGGTCACTTCATCATCATCATCATCATCGCCACGCCTCTCGTCCTGTTTCTGAAGCAGCTCTCAAACCCTCCTCTTCCTTGCGGCGCTTTCGTTTAATATCAGGAGTCGAGCTCAGGGTGAATGTTCTGCTCCTCCTCTTGGAGAGCTCCTGCTCAGGGATTAGGAGACGCAGCTATACAGTCGTCACTGTGTAACTGGGGTTCGTAGTGCGATGGGCGGGGCCCTGGTTACGATGTTCTGATTATACCTTGTTTTAATACTTACACGCAGCAAGAATATGTGTTAACACGACTTTCTGATCCTGCTGGGAGCGTGGTGACCAAACACTACTGTCTGCTTCACTTGACCAAGGGCGTGTCCCAATGTGCACACTCCATCACACTTATGCACTTGGGCACTTGGCGTTGCACGTTCGCGGGCTTAGTGTAAGTGCGCAAGTGTGTCCCATTTGTCCAACGACCAAACGTGCAGCTGCGCTTGATTTGCTCTTTACACACACATACAGTAAAACCGCACCTGAGCGGGAAAGTGTGTCCAAGTATAAATCCCACAATGCACCAGCCGGTGAAGTCTGACGTCACCGGCAGCCACAGAAAATGCCACCGAAGAACTTTCAGTGTAAGAAAGATGTTTTATAACTGTAACTGTAACGCAGTATCGTAGTCACGTTCTTATGATAGTGTCATGGCCAAGAAGAAGAAGAACGCCAAACAATGCCAGAACAAGCAGCTGTGTTTTACACACAGGTCGCGCAGTGTAAAGGTTGTGAAGTGCGTCCCATCTGGTTTTTAAATCCCCCGCGTACTGGGCCACTGAACACGTACTGAACACGTACTACACACTGTAGGCTAATGCAGGTTCCACGTGACAGAACGTCACCACAGTGTGTGCGTAACCAGGCGCACTCAACCAGGTGTGGAGGACTGGGACAGCGCCCGAGTCAAACTGCAACATGAAACAGCAGGTGTGTTGGTTCTGGTTTACTCACAGACCACGGGCTGGGACAGGGCTGGACCAGGGCTGGGACAGGGCTGGGACAGGGCTGGACCAGGGCTGGACCAGGGCTGGACCAGGGCTGGACCACGGGCTGGACCAGGGCTGGACCAGGCTGGAACAGGGCTGGATCAGGGCTGGACCAGGGCGTGACCAGGGCTGGACCAGGGGCTGGACCAGGGCTGGATGAGGTCTGGACCAGGGCTGGACCAGGGCTGGGACAGGGCTGGACCAGGGCTTTATCAGTCACTTTGCTCTTCACACCACCCATCACTTCTCCTGCTGAGCCCGGCGGAGCTGTAGCTGCTGGCTAACATCAGCACATACCAACACCAACACACAGTAACATGAGCTACATGGAAATACATGCTAACGTCGCTAGCAGGCTAACACGCTAATCGCGACTGGCGTATCATTTTTCACACACATACAGTATCATCACAGTGTGATATAAAACACACACACTGATGTATTTACCTTCTGTAGACTGTAACACGTCCTTTACACCGTGGAAAACTACATAATGACTGGTTTTTATCCACAGCAGTGGCGGAGCGTGGGGCGCCTCCTCAGCTCCGGACGTTAGCACAAGCTAACTGTCGCTCCGCGTGGCTCCGCGTGGCTCCGACGGAGCAGATGTCGGAGCTTCACCTGTTCAAGGTGAAGTGATGAAATAATCTAATGTTCATATCAGTGGTGCATCGGAATCACATCGACAGTAATGAAGTATGTTGGCGGATTGTCCCCGTCTAGAGTAGATAAATCAGATAAGTCAGATACAGGCTGGAGTGAAGAGTTCATATTCAATAATCGAACAGTAGACATCATCGATCCTGATCCCGCTGGTTCTGTTTGATATAATTATTATAGTAAACATTATTATTATATTTTTTTTTTCAGTGCTCCTTGGTTTTATTGATTAGAAGAAGAGATCAGTGGGACTTCTTTAGGAGCTACAGTCTGCGTTGTTGCTGTGTTGTTGTCCCTGTCCCTCAGCTGAGTGTCCCTCTGCCCTTGTCCAGCACCTGTCCTGAAGCAGGTTCAGCTGTTCTGTTGTTGTCTGATGTTGAACCGAGGCTGCTGTTCATCGTCACCGTCTTCGTTTGGGTCTTCCAACATGGCCACCTTTTAAGTGCTGTTTTCTCCTGTCGTTGTCTTTTCTTTGTTCCCTTCAGTTTGCAGCGTAACTTCCTTTGGTCTTTGTATTGTTTTCCCTTCTGTGTTCTCTGCTTTTAATAAGAATAAAAAACCTTAAACTTCCCAGAGGTGTGGTATTGCAGGTGTGTCTCCCTGCTCACCTGGAGCGTCTCCATGCAGCGCTGCACACTGTGGTGAACACAGAGGAAGGGACACAGACACTTTGACCTGCTGACCTGTTTGACGTCTTCTGATACTGGTTTTAATTCATTGTGGTATTAAGTGCATTGGATGGAAAAAACAAGGTAATTAATAATTAATAATTTGGAACAAAACATCATATAATCACATGGTGCCCATGAACAAAAGACACAGAGCAGGAGAAACTGGTTCTTAACGATGGTCGTCTCTGATTGGACGAATGTCTTTTCAAACAGGAAGTAAGAGGAGAGAGGATCTCCTGCTGCTCGTCTGACAGAAATGTGACTTTTTGTCTCTTTAAACGAGCTTCAAATAGAAAAACAGTGAGAATCTAAAACTGATCCTGGATCAGACTTGAGTATTTTTAACTTGGCCTCATCCAGGAAATGAAGCAGGTGATGAAGCAGTGATGCAGACACATCAGATCAGTTTAATTTATTAAACTGGTGATTAAAGCCGATCAGGACACAGCCGGCTGCTCCGCTGTGCTTCACAAATATCCTGTGAGGCGACTTCAGTCACCGCCGACCTGGACCAAACATCTGAGGTGTCCACACTCCACAACGTGTGTGTGTTGGTCCTGGCTGTGGTGTAATGGTGAAGCTAAGCAGTGATTAAAATGGAGCAGTGACAGCTGGACCAGACGAGTGAGCAGCAGCAGCACTGTGTTTACAGGTGTGACCTTGGTGTCAGAGTGTCACATGACGAAGTGCCCCGTCCTGGTACCAGTCATGGCTCAGTTTCTGATTCTTTCCCCAGTTCAGATCCTGGGGATCCCAGCTCCAGACCCAGTTCTGGTTCCTTTCCCAGTTCTGGCCCTGGTCCTTGCCCCGATTCTAGTTCCAGTTGGGGTTCCTGGTCCTTATCCCAATTTCAGTTCTGGTCCCGGTTTCGATTCTGGTTCTGGTTCCAGTCCCATTTTTGGTTCTGGTTCTGTTCCTGGTTCTGGTCCTTGTCCCGGTTCAGGTTCTGGTTCTGGTTTGGGTTGAGCCACAGCTTCACAGATGTGCACACACACCTGCAGTCCAATAGGAGCTCTCCCTGTCTGGCCTTCAGTCTGTGCTGAGGTCAGTGGTAACACGGCCTCTGGGTTTAGATCTTCTTCATGGATCAACATTTGAAAATAAACTGCAGAAGAAGAAGAAGAAGAAGAGACTGTGGAGCTTCAAGCTGTTCTGTTCTGGGTGATTTGCTGCAGGAGGCAGATCTACACTTTTACTCCACAAACATATTTTCCCATCATGCACATGCACAGCAGCGTTAACCACACACATGGCGCCAAAAGAGCAGCGAGTCCTGCTCACAGTTTACTTCTCGGGCTCCGACAGCGTCTGAGTCTCTCTCAGCTGCTCTGGCACATTGTTCCTCGTGCAGCCGAAGCCGTTAATTATGGCCGCCGCTTCACAGTTTCGATAGCAGTGCTTTGGCGCTCGGCGACGTCCCAACTGTCAGTTTAATCACAGAGCAGGCTCGACGACAGCGACAGCGACCGCCGCCGCCGCCTCGCTGGCTCTGCCTCGCCTCATCCCACTCTGCAAAAAATACCCACAGCCAAAAGTCACAGCACCTGCTGCTGCTGCTCCAACTGCTCCACCTCCACAGCTTCAGTCACATGAGGTCCTGCAGAGTAGAAAAGACCTGATGAAGTTGTTTCTGATGAAGGAAACGAGCAGAGTAAATCCCGCCCACACTAAGTGAGCCTGGATCTGCAGCACGACTGTCAACATCTTCAGTCATTCAGTCAAACTTTATTTCTACTGCACTTTTCATGTGATTAGAAATAAAACACTTGGTGCTTGACGTAATAAAAACATGTTCAGATGTTGACCAGCTGGTAGGGCCAGAGGTTCACAGTCCAGACTGAGTGGAAACCTGATCATCCAGCTCTTGTTGCCTCCTCCGCTCAGGTCTAAAAATACAACAAACAACAACAAAAAAGGTAAAAGTGAAGAAGAGGAAGAAGAAGAAGAAGAACAAGATGGTCGTCCTCTGTGAAGCAGTGTTGCTGTTGTTGCTAACGGCTGCTAGCTGCACAGCTGCTAACTCATTGGTTTCCATGTTGTGTATGGACATTTACACCTTTGTTCAGTATGTTGTTCACTGTGTGTCCCTGAACACATCACTGTGTGTCCCTGAACACATCTGGATCAGGGCCTGTCCTCAGTGCAGATCATGTGGTCATGTGGTCTGTCCCACAACAACCTGACCACTGACTGAGATGATGGACAACATGTTGTGATGAACAGGATGACCAGCGGTGTGTGTGTGTTCCTGAACATGTGACAGAGAAGCCTGTTGAAGTGTGTGTGTGTGTGTGTCGTGTCGTCTTGTGCAGCTGCCACTCGAGTCCAGATGTGAAGACGCTAAAATAAGCTCAGAACATCATGTGAATTCAGACTCTTCATTTACAGCTAATGCTCTTTGCATTTGTAAATTGCTGTTGTGTTCAAAGACCTCTCGCTGTTCCTGGAGGGTTTTACACAGAGGCTCTCTCTCTCTCACACACACACACACACACACACACACACACACACAGTGAGAATAGCTGCCTGAATTTCGAGGCCTCATTAATGGTCTGTTCCCGCCTGTGTTGATTTGATGTGTGTCACCCGCTGCAGTGTAGTCACAGCAAATCCAACATCCTGTCCTGCAGAGGGTCGAAAATAGCTGCTCATTAACTGGCTGTGCCTCTATGCACGTGCACACACACACACACACACAGACATACAAATAGATACATCCACGTATTCACACACTTACAGATTCACATGTTTCATTATCTCTTGAACACTCAGGCTCAGACATACGGTTCTACACACACATGCACGTTAATCCATGAACAAACACACACACACACACACAGATGTGAGTTATCATTTGTCGATGGGGGTTCTTGACTCGTCAACGACTTGTATGTAAACACTCTCGCACTCAGAAGTTTATCTATAATCTTTAGACAGAAAAGCTGAGTTCAGTGTTCGTGCTCTGACCTGCTCAGAGTGGACAAGGCCAGGACCCCGACCAGGAGACCGCTCACAAATATTCATTTATGTCTAAAACGGGTTTCGCTCCCAGCTTCACTGATGCACATGTTAAATATCATATGAAATATGAAGCAGGTTTTCTCTGTGTTTGTGCTCTTGTGCAGCGACTCAGAAAACCCCGAGGAAACATTAAACAGCTGTGACTGTGACTTCATGTTTTAGTTTGTGTAATTTGCCACTAAAATCCGTCTGGATCTGAACTCTGCATGTTCGTAGAGTCAGAAAAACACACGTTCTGTTTTCAACACACTGTAAATGCGTCGCACGAAAGTTGTTGTCCACGCAGTTGCTCTCTGTGGGGAGTGAAGGTCAGTGCTGTTCACTGACAACATGCATGAGCATGTGAAGGTCACGACTGAATTATACATGTGGAGCGCAGAACTGACAACAACTTATTTTATCGCCGTGCTGCTGGCCTGGCAGTGAGCACGGTTTCCTAAGTTATAGAACTTGGGTCTATTTATTACAAGGCAGGATTTTGCAAACAGTACTGAGTTTGGTATGTGCTGTTTGATGAAGGCAGTCTGTGACCCTGTTGGAGCCAACACCACCACACCTGAACTCTGACCTCTGTAAAATCTCTGTCTTCATACCGAAGGCAGCAGCATGCTCCTCTGAGATAAGAGCTGATGAGAGAAAATATACAGTGGGGCTTGAGCCTGGAACTGGCACATTGACAAAGCAAACTGAGCGCAAGGTCTATTTACTCACTTAATTGAATCTGAAGTGAAGCTATCTGAGCTGAACTGAACTAAATGATTACAAAGTGGACGGTCCTGTTGTTGGAGCAGTAAATAAAACACCAGCACCTCCTCCTCAGGCTGACGGCTCAGTGTGGGGGTAATTTGTGCTGCTGCTGTAAAAAGCAGTGACCCGTGGGGAACAGGGGTGAAGGTGGTGCCGATCGACATCATTATAAAGACTGGCGACAATCTCGTTTTAATAAATCACACAGAGACAGTGACTCCTCTGAACGCCCCTGACACCCACGGTGAGGTGGAGGCCTCTGGATACTCTCCGGGCTCCAACTGAAGGAGGAATCTCCCGAGGCCTGGGTGAACAAAGTGAAATCTGGATCCAGTGTAGCGAGAAGTGAAGGTGGATATGTTGATACACACACAACGAACATCGAACCTGGGACATGTCATCCATTCTTGTTGGGACATGGCCTAGTTTACATGTATATTTGTGACACAGAGTCTGTTGAGACACCAGGTTAGAAAGTGTGTGGCACTGGGACACCTTCTATCTGGCCAAATGGTCAATAGAAGGTTTTTCAGTAAAAACACAGTATCATCTGCAAAAGAGTTGAACCTGCCTCAGCTTTTTCTCTATAAACTACACCAACCAATCACAACTGAGATCAGCTCTGCTACCTGGCTCATGGTTTCATCTCTGTTTATGTCCTTTTTCCCTCCTATACTTTCTGTTTTATGTTGGTAGCACCACCTCTCCTGCTGACTGGTGTCAGATGGAGGACTGTCCTGGGTCCTGAGACCTGAGTCCTGAGTCTCGGGTCACGAGTCCTGAGTCTTGTGTCCTGAGTCCTAGGTCCTTGGTCCTGGCCTCGTGGCTCTGAGTTTTATGACAAACTGCCTGACGACAGCTGAACTAAACTACAGCAGCAAAGTGATGAGGATGGACAGAGGTCGGTGTAGCAGGAGCCGGAGGAGGGCGATCAGCAGGACTGTTGTTGAAGTTAGACACAGCTGTGTTCACAATCAAATTATGATTTTTCAAGTGAGATATTTATTTCATCATCAGCAAACAGCGACAAAAACAAACAATCAAATCAACCAGAGAGGGGGGGAACTCTGCAGCAGAAATCACAGTCATGGTTATAGATTAATATCCAATATTAGACAGATGTCTCTGTATTGATCAGGTTCCAGTGTTCTCTGATCACGGGCGATTACAGCTGCAGCTCAGAGCAACAAACAACCTGGACCAGCAGCCAAACGGATGAGGAGCAGCAGATTACAAGTGAGAGACTGGAGGAATGAGGAGGAGGAAGAGGAGGAGAAAATAAAAAGAGAGGGAGAGAGCGTCCTCTGGATGACTCATTCCCTCGGGCTGCCTCTCAGATGTGATGCCAACACAGTCGGTTTATTTACAGGAGGCTCAAACTGCCGCAAGACCTCCGTGTCTCCCCGACATCAGCAGAGCACAAGAAGATCTCAACAAGTTGTTTAATCTTGTACAAAGGATTAAAACTTACATTTCTCCGAACACACCAGGGTTTCAACACTTCCTTTTAGAGGTTATGTAATGTTTCTCATACCAGTGGAAAAAGCAGGATTACTGAGGAGCCTATTTTCTGCTGCTCACAGTCCCAAACTAGCTGCGATCCTGTTCAGCAAAGATACAGTTTTAGTGATGACGTCAAATGAGAGCAGAGTCCTTTTCATCTCCACTAAAGGACCAGAGCTGCAGCTGCTGCCGAGGACACTGGAGGCTCCTCCTCCGGGTTTGTAGGGGAGATTTAGAGCCAAGTTGAAAACCTGCAGTTAAAAAGCTGAGAGTGACTTTGTTCTTTTTATTTCACTGTGTTTAATATTGACAACATTTTGGACAAAAAAACAAACACATGAACAAGCTGCAAATGGATTCGGTGTTTCTCCCCAGGTGATGTAGAGAAGGAACGTCTAAGCCTTTGCTCCTAATCTGAAATGTTACCATGACAAACATCAAGTCGCTTATTTCACATATAAACATCATCTGCAAAAATAAACATGAACTTACTGTTCAGAAACTGAGCCTTAAAACCAGCCGTCAGGACTTCCTGTCATTTTGTGATGTCACAACAAAGCAGTTACCCAAAGCCCCGCCCACCACCTGGACCCACCATCCAACACTTGTTTTAGTCTGAAATCTGCTCTGTTTTGATTGGACCACTGAACAGTCAGCCAATCAGAAGAGAGGCTCTGTTGTGACCATAGAGCTCTAGTCTGAATTAAGCAGCTGTTTGAACAGGATGAAGCTGAGCAGAGTTTTGAGATTTGATTTTAATTTCAATTTAAAATGAGGTTTTTTTTTCTGTGTCTCAAACAACAAAGCCATGTTTGTTGTTCTTTGATGTTCTCAGTAAAAACAACAGCGTCAGACTGAGAAGTGAACAATGACTGTGCTGCTGAGAGGCTCCACTCAGATTTTCCTGTAGATACATATACGATCTGAGATGTTTAATAAAGGCTTTGCTGAAGTTTGATTTTTGGTCTCTGCACTTTAATTAAATCTGATTGCATTTTGGCTGCGGTGGACCTGGAAAACCTCGACTCAGCGGCTTCGAAATAAAGTAGGTACTGCCGTCGGCCAATCAGAGCGCGGCGGTGTGCGGCTCCGACGTACAAGTTCATTCAGTTAAGACCCTTTAAAAAGACTTCATGTACCCAGAACCAGAGACAGAGCTGGATTAACCCTGTATCCGGCCTCTGAGGAAAAATGAGTCATTTCCACTAACAGTCAGAGCTGGATCCTTTCTTCATTTATCTCCAAGCATCTGTTCTCCATAGAGGTCTGCCTTTATACTGTATGGAGCTTTAAGACCTACGTCTGCCTTTATACCAAACACTCACAGAAATGAAGATGTCGAACCACCTAACACTCAAACTGGTCCATACAATGTGCAACAATACACAAACTACTCCCACAAACACACACCGGGACCTAGATTCTGATTTCCATGTTAACTGATGTGTTTCCTTCGTGTAATAATCTTCCTGAATTGTAATTGGTCATGTGTGACCTCGACGCAGAGACATACTCCCACACTGAGAGGTCTGTGAACACACACATATACACACTGCGAGCTGAAAGCCGCGTGCACGTGTATATACAGCCAGAGATGTGTGTGCATGCTCATAAACACATTCACGTCTGTGACACCCCCACCCCCACCGGCGTGCTGATGGCAGTGTGGCTCATCCATGGTGGCATGTGAGGTGCAGGTGAGTGTGACAGGAATAGGAGGGAGGTGTAGCGCAGTGTGTGTGTGTGTGTGTGGCGATAAGGCTCCAGCAGCCTCTGTCATTTCCCAGCCTGCCTCTGATCTGTCAGATAAACTGGAGCTGAGTTAAAACCTGTTCAACATCCAGAGAATCTGCATCCTGTCATCAGAGGGAGGAGGTGACGCAGAGCTGAGGTCAGCCTGAGCAGGAGGCCTCACACACTCCGAGCCTGACACACACTCTGAGCCACACACTCTGTCTCATTTATCAAACCTTCGCTTTGATTGCTTTGCCTCAGTCACAGACAGGAGCTGCTCTGAATCATCCGCAGGTTGAGGCTTGCTGTGGTTTGACCAACCTGCAGACGATCTACTCCCTCTGGTTTGTTTACATTTCTTCAAACCAATCACACTCGTCTTGGGCAGCGCTGAGCTCAGGGTGCTTTTCTTTCTCTCTCTCTTTTTCTTGCTCTGTCATTCGCACTAAAGAAAATGATGCAAAATGCAGCACGTTTGAGACCTTTCTACTGCAGATATTATACTTGGTGGCCATCTGTACCTCATACAACCCCACTTCTAAAAAACTGAACTGTCCCTTTAAAGCTGATCTTTACTCACTTTATTCAACATTATGTCTGGAGCCACAGGAGAGGATGTCCTGTGTGCCACTGTTGCAAACGCTTTTTAGGCTGATTTGCAGTTTGGGACGACACAAACACAACAGACCTGACTGAGAAAATTTACAAAAAGGGGTTTTTTCTTTTTATTATTTCTTGTCGTTAACTTTTCCTACAAAGCCGATGTTCGCTGTCAGGATAACAAGGAGTATGACTCTTGGATCATGTTTGACCCAGATTCAAACTCTGCAAACGCTGCACAGAGACTCAGAGACACAATAAAACAAGACCTCTATTCTCCAGCTCTGTCTCTTTATTCCATCCACTGATGAGTGGTAATCCTACAGCGAACAGGGGGAGCCTGTCTGCAGCTCCTCTGTCAGACTGAGTTTGCACACACTTGATTATTTGCCTCAATAAAAGCCTCAGCAGAGCAGAGCCTCGCTTTTTAACCCTGGTGCATCCAGAGCAGAGAAGCAGCATTTCTCTGTGTAATAATTAACCTTTATTTAACTAGACAAAGATTACTGAGCTTTTCCACTCTTTTTCCACCGACTGCCTCCTTCAGTCCTACATTAACACTTGGCAGCAGGCCAGTACAATCACAGTTTGGTCTTATTGGAGCTGAATGAGAGCGGATGAGCTGGAGAGGTTTGGAAAAACTGATCCAAAATCTCTTTAGGAACAGAAAAGCCATATGAAGATTGTCATAATGAGCATTAATGGAAAGGAAAAAGTTACTAACAGCTGGATCATGTGTATTACACAGGACCAATCAGCTCAAACTGCAGACTCATCCAGGTGCCTTTAGTTTCACAGAGGTGAATCTGAAAGACTGATGCATTGTCTCTACATTGTCTCTACTTTTAACACACCGTCCCTACAGAGACCTGATACCTGGCTGCTTGAAGGAATGGATAAGGTTTAGTAGTCAGGCTACACAAACAACAGAGCAGTTGGAACAAACACAAATCAGCAACGTGGAATAAATGATAATGCGTGGAGGAAATTGTATGTGGTGAAGTGTGAAACGTAGGTGGCTGCAGCCGTTTTGACAAATGAAGTGGTAAACGACCTTCACAGCAGGCGGGCGGCTGCAGCCGGAGGAGAACGTGGGTCTGCAGGAAGGAAAGACAGCGAGGGGACAGGTATTAACTATTAGGGTCAGAGGTTCACACACTGAAGGTGTATCGACCAACATGCTGTGTGGGATTATACACCTGAGCCACAGTGATTCAGTGTGAAGCTTCAGAGGAGGTTTTTACTGTGATTGAAGTCACAACAAATGCAAATATAGGTTTGACACTGTTTGTTGTCACCATGTCATGGAGCAGACAAAACATGAGGACTCATCCTGAATTAGAAATGAACTGGCACCAACTATTATTACTATCATGTTAACATGGTTTTCCAGTGCAGGAGACCAGTGCATGTGCAGTTAGCATCTTTCATTTGTTTATGTTGTTAGCTTGTAGCTGGCAGCGGCTGACATAGTGCTGATAGGCATGCTAATGCTAATTCTCCCTCTCTGCGTACTGACAAGGGTTCATGGCATTAAGCCGTATTAATATTAAGACTGTTGTTGGAAACACTCAGTCCTGGTGTTGATGATGTCACACGCCATATGGACGCGTTAACAAGGTTAAACACTTGATTTTCATCAGTGTGGGTCTTTAATTTTCTAAACTAGGGGAGTGACAACTTAAATAAGGCTCAAATGAAGTTATTAAAACCCTTAATCAAAATAGACTGACGAGCATAATCAGCATTTGCTGCTCTACTTTGGGTTTAACAGTCGATGCTGAGTCCTATTGGACATTTGTACCAATGCGAAGAGAATCATCCTTCAGGTGTTGCACTGACAAGCCCAAGATCATGATTTGTAAGGTCATGTCAGCCTTGACCTTTGACCTTTAGCCACCAAAGTTTAATAGTTAGTTCATCCTTCAGTCCAACTGGACATTTGTGCCAAATTTGAAGAGGCTCTGTCCAGGATTTACCGAGACATCGAGACGAACGCCTGGACAGACAATCCAAACACTAACTGCCTCTGGTTCATCACCAGTGCAGAGGCATAAAAACAAGGACCTCCTCCATCCAGTCTCCAATATACGACAAAGTATTAAACCCCACAAACAGCTGATAAAGTCTATATTGGTGTATTGATTCCATGTGATCCCACCCTCCCACTGTCTGGTCAGCTTCCAGCTTTGACACCTGTCCCTTATCTTGACGGGACCTCACCCTGTCAGAGGCAGGTTCGCGGTCCAAACCGTGTGTCTTTGGAGTTCAGTTTGTTGGGATGCCTCACAGGTTACAGCTTTGCTCTGGTTCAGATTTGTGCCGCAATGTTGAGTCTCTCAGGCAAGGCAGAGCAAGGATTTATTGCTGCGTGATAACCTAATAAAACAGTGGCCTAAAATATCACATAATCTGATCGCAGCCATAAGACTGAAGCCTCTTTAAAGGGGACATCCACTCCACAAAACACAGCTCCAACACCATTATTGTGACTGAACGCTAAAGCCAGGCTCAGAGCGTTCACACTCACACAACCAAGGCCTGAATTCACAATGTGATCAGGAGATGTTTCATTGGTAGGCTTCATTAACATGGGCCTGGATGGGCGTAGCCCCCCCAGATTGACAGCTTGCCCACCCTGTTAGATTCATGACAAAACTGCCTAATGTTCTTGTTTTCATGTCTTTCCCCTGTTTCCTTATTTCATGCATGGTTCATGAGCTCGTGTGTGTTGAGCTCATTCTTGGCCTGAACCCGCGCGGCCGACTGGGTTGGTCAGACCGGAATATCCTGGAATATCCTGGGATGGCCCGTTGAGAACTCAAATACAAACCCATACAGATCCCTGGACATCTGGGAGCTCAAAGGAACAGAGAGAAAGCCCACTACTGGAGAGCAGAAAGACAGGAAAGAGGCAGGTGTGTGTGTGTGTGTGTGAGAGAGAGAGAACCTACAATAACCCCAGTTCTAGGGTGCGTATGTGCCATCAAAGGACGGTTGAATAAAGACATGAGGCCCATCCATCAGTCACGTTCTGTATCCACCACTGAGTCTCATCCCAGTGGGTTTGTTTTGAATACAGGGCTTGGAGTAGTGACTCATCACCGTGGCTGATTTCAGAGCAGTTGCTCATTATTCACTGCTTGTGGAGTTATTCCAGGTGACACTATCACCACAGTGTGTTTCTCTGTCTCACATGGATGATCTCAGACTGAGCCATCCAACAACACGCCTACATGAGACAGTAAGAGAAAGAAAAACCTTCACCACAGCGCACCGCCGACGGACATTTTTCTTAACTCTGAGATTGACGGAAAGAAAGAACGAACACATCAGACTGACAGGATTCAGATTCATCTTCAAGCCTCACACGCTCTTGAACACACCATCGGGGTCAAACTCAAGCTTTTGGCCGACATGAGAAGATCTCTACAGCAGCTAGTTTTGGTAAAAACTGTGAACTGTCCCAACATTTCCGTGCTCTTTACACTGAGGTAATACATTTTCCATCAGTAGGCGGTGCTCTGCTGCTGCTCGCGGACTTGGCTCTGCACATGCGCAGATGACAAACGAACGAGGTTAGTGACGACACCGGTTCCGGTACCGTCTTACATCAATGAACGTGTTGTCAAAGTAACACGGATGTGATGTAGTGTGATATTAATCAGCTGGTCTGTGCTGTTGTCTGGTCGTTTTGAATGTGTGTGTGTGTGTGTGTGCGCGCGACACGTACCGCGTTTGTTTGAGTAGTCGAACGTCTTGGTGAGCGTCGTCATGGCGACTGTAGTTAGCTAACAGGAAGTGACTCCGTCAGTCGTTTTCTATGCTAGGCTAGGCTACAGAAGCTAGTAAACAGTGACATGTTGTCATGTGATTGAATGAAACGTCATTTGGCCGTTAGAACAGCCTGTAAGTGAACGGTGAGGAGAAATCCCACATTTAAGCACCAGTTACCAGTTACTCGCCGCCATGTTGTGGTTACGTCACGTTTGTTGCCATGGCGCGCAAAGTACCAGAGTGCAGTGGTAGAAAGTAAAAACGTTATATACACGGTGTGGTTAATGTGTCAGTTGTACGTGGTAAAGCTGACTGTGTTACTACGTGTTCTTACTGTGGTGGTTATTTTGGTACCAACTCGTGTTTATCTTCATTCAGTCAGAGAGTGTTTTTTGTCGTTTAATGTTGGTTTAACAGGATATCTTAGTGTTGCTATAATTTGTACATAAAGTGGCTTTGAAGGCGGTGTTGCTCAGATATAAATGAGCACCTGTCTGTTGAAGACATTAACTCTGGTTCTCTTTATATCCGTCCACAGAGAGTAGAGAGTGGAGCTAAACTAAAAGCTCTGCTGCTTTCACCGGCTGCTTTTTAAAGAAACCTTTATAACAAAAACACCCTGACAGTCGTGGTTGTGCTGAGTGTTTCCTGTTGTGTACCTGTGTGTGATTCATACTTGAAGAATAACTGTTGATAATCTAAAACAGGTCAAAGACACAGACAGAGGAAGTACAGTAGAATCGACAGCCTCCTCCAGGCAGCGTGTGTCCTCCAGTGGGGACAAACAACGAGAAGAGAAGCTCCCGCCAAGTGGAAACCTTCCCATGTCTCCCTCCATTATTCAAGGTAAGGCCTTGCGTTTGCTCTGTAGTTGGGGGGCAGGTGCCGCAGCCTGGACACACAGTCAGGTGATGGCTCGGGGAAAGGAGGACAAGCTCGTCCTTGCTGGCCCGCACACTGCCGCTGTTAAGCCCCATGCATATGAACGGGTGGCGAGCCGTCCCTCATTTCCTGTCATCTCGTCATTGAAACCTCAAATTATGGCGCCGTGGTGGAATTGATGAGCTGTCACGCTCGACCCTGCCGAGCTGTCAGGGGGCTGACACCCTGAAATGAGCGAGTTTGGGCAAAGTGGCAAACAGCTTAATTTCTGAGGGGACGGTGACATTTTGATGGCCGAGGGGCCGCGCACTCGGATAATGTATGCAGGCTTTAATGTGACTGGGAGAAAGCAAATGAGGGGTTTCACTTTGAACGTACGTTAGATTTTAATCAACACTTCATTTTCAGATGTTAATGTAACGAATTAACAAAAGACAATTAAATGTCACTGTCTTGAAGGAGACGGAGGAAGGTGATTTATTTTATCACAAAGAGACTGAGACGTGTGTGTAACAGCTGTTTAAGGAGGTGCTGACATGTTTGTCTTTGGGTCTCTGTGCGACATGAGGAGATGCAAAGGGAGGCAGGTGTCACGTCTGATTGGATCCTGATGCGTAAACAAAAGAAAAGCTCTGATTATGTGGATTCATGAAAAGCAAAAGTCACATTAGTTTTGTTCATCAATACTTAAATAAGAATTAAATCTGCTCCAGTTCATCAGTCAGTGTGTCAGGCTGAGTGGTTCTGCTCCACATCACAGGGAGAGGAGATAATTTCCTAACCTGTACACTGCTGGTTTTTGTATTGAAATGATGGCGACATGTTCGTTCTTTAAGTGAAACAGAGTCTGTCCTGACTTTTCAAACAGCAGTCGTCCATTCAGTAGCTGTGGACCAGCTCGTTGCTTTTCGGTCCTCCTGCAGGAGCACTCTCTCCTTTATGCACGATGTCTTTAACGTGTTTCCAGATGTACTTCTTTACTTACATATAACATGAACCATGTTCTTGATGTGTGTCCTTTCAGTGCTGCACAGTGTCCAACAGAGACGTCCAAACTTTCACTGTGTACATGCAGCAGATCAGACTTTCCTGAGCTTTTATTATTTTATTGCTCTGTTTCAAGAACTCGTTAAAGTTTGTGAACACACATGGATTTCTACTTATGATTTTCTTTTTTTTTTATGTCTCCACATAATAGATTTCAGTCAATCTGTACATTTACCTGCAGGTGTGACATCATGTTGCCCACAATGACATTTAATCACAGGTTGGTTTTACATTATAATAATAATAATAATAATAATATAATAATAAATAATACATAAGATTTATATGGTGCTTTTCCAAGGCACTTAAAGATGCCTAATGTTTACGTGTATGAATTATATAATAATAGTGCATGTCAATCTGCCACAGATGACTGTTATCACTTTTACAACAATATCTGCAGAAGCACCATGAACACGGTTTGATGATCCTCTACAACTCAGTGATTTTATTGTCAGCAGGTTTAATGTGATAAGTTTTCACATTACTCTGCAATGAAAATGTCATATTTTCTTTCTACAGAGTTTTTACTTGGTAGAAATTGTGAAAAACAGTCGTATTTGCAGAGTCTCTCTGATGTGCAGCTGCTGAAGCAGCCCCCGCACCGTCTGAAGCCCTGGCTCCTGTGATGTGGCTTTAGCTTCACATTTCTATGTATATGTGTATATATATATATATATATATATATATATATATATATACACTTCATCCCATTGGTTATGACACTCCACTTATAAGGACAAATAAAGGGCGTGTTGAATAAGTGGTTCTTACTGGTGCTTGATAATGTTCAGTGAGAATCGGTTTGGGGAAGGATTTCAGTAATTCTCCTTTCCTGGGCATCAGCAGAAAAAAAGAGCTACAGTAGAGACGCGGCAGACGAAAGGAGGTAAAAATAGACTGAATAGCAATGAGGCAACTTTCCTCTCGCCTGGAGCCATGCATGAGTCAAAGTGGGGGTTGCTTCTCCTCACAGGGACCTCTCGCAGCTCCTCAAGGTTTAGGAGGGAATAATTTTACCCAATCTAATCCCAGTCCAGCGCGCTCTGACAGGCCTCGGTCCTGCTTCCTTCGGATAAGGAAAAAGTGGGACAAGATACTGGCACACAGCGGAGCGAGGGTGGGGTGGGGCGGGGGCGGTGGAGCCTCCACCGAGCACTCATCTCCTTCTCCAATATTCTGTCTAGATTTTGGGCATTTTGATGACGCCGAATTAATCTGAATTAATCGCGCTTTAACCAGACCCCCACCCCTGGCGAGACAGCAAGCAGAGATGTGTGGAGGATGATTGTGGAAACATCTCCGAGGGAGCTCTCCCCTCCATGATTAATTGAAGTTTACTGTTTGTGATTAACACGCGAGGGGCCTGCGAGCCTCTGATTAGATGCATGCCCAAGTTATATCGCCGAGAATATTATTACACTTTAGTTAGCGAGTGGATTGCCCTCAGCCAGGGCGCTTTACAGCGGGAGAAAACCCTGAATTAAAGATTACTAACATTACATATCCTTAGTGGTGCAGCAGCCAGCCGGAGCCACGCTGCCCTGGAAACAAATGTGAAATACATGAGTGTGAACGTGAAGGGAATCTGAGAGGAGACACTGCGCACACACACACACACACACACACAGCTCAGTCCACTGGAGATTATGTTTGTTTAAAACTCATCTGCAACAGTAAATATGGTTTGTGGGAAACATTACTGAGCCCAGATTACTTTTTCGTTGGTACTGAACGTACGAGGTTGTTTTCCACCTTGATGTCAGAGCCAGCTGTAGTAACTCCACCACCACATGTGGGTCTGGTTATGTAAATCAAACTGCTTTTGACATGGGAGACTTTTTTATACTTTAAATGAAGCTAGGCTAATGCTGCCCAGTGGTTCCACTCTTTGTGCTAATGCTAACCAAAAACCTGAAGACTCCAGCTCCAATGCTAAACACACGTGTCTACTTTTAGCATCTCGAAGGGGCAGTAGCTAGGCTAATGCTACCTCCTGCTTCTGGTTGGTATGGAAAGGTTCCTGGACACCCTAGCCTTGATGCTAATGGCTGATCAAGGAAAAGTGTCTCCTTTGAACACCTCTACTGCTACACATTAAATTACACTGCTTTTGAGTTGGAAGACATTTTTTTCTTTAATTAAGCTAGGCTAATGTCCTGGGGTTTCCAGTCTTTATGCTAAAGCTAAACAAAAACCAGGAGACTCTAGCTCCAATGCTAAACACACATGTCTCCTTTTAGCATCTCTACACCTACAGGATAAACAGACAAGATGTGAGCTGTGAAGCAAACTGCTGTTGACATAGAGGACCTTCTCTTAGCTAGGCTAATGCTACCTCCTGTTTCCACTCTTTGTGCTAAGGCTAAACAAAACCTGGAGACTCCAGCTCCAATGCGGAAGAATAGCGCTTCAATTTAATGTGGCTACATCTGCATGTGAGATAAAAACATGCAGTGTGACTGTTTTTGAGTTGTTAGAGGACACGTTTTGTCATTTTTAAAGTAGCTAGGCTAATGCTACCTGCGGCTTCAGGTCTCTTTGCTAAGGCTAACAAAATCCTGGACACTTTATCCTTGATGCTAATGGCTGCTCAAGGAAAACACTTTTTTTTTTTTTTTTTTTTTTTACTTTACTTTTCATGAAGCTAGGCTAATGCTAGCTGCCCCCTGATTCCAGTCCTTCTGCTGAAGCTAATATGTCCTGGACCTGTAGCTACCGAACCCCAGGAAGGAAGCTAGTGTCTCAAAATATCTTAACATTTCCATGAGGAGATCAGTAATATCTGTACCTGTTGTAAACAACATGGACCTGTGTGTGTGTGTGTGTGTGTTTGTGTGTGTGTGTGAGAGAGAGAGCGACAGAGAGAGCGAGCGTGCGAGCTTTGTGGGACAGTGAGTCTATAGCGATGAGTCATTTTACTGCTACACCAGCTGATTGCCTGTTGGCCTCATGCAGTCGATGCCGTTATAAAACACTGTCTGTCCCAGTCAGACAGACGCTCTGTGGACAGCTGTCAGGTTCACACTTTACAGAGCTGCTACAACTTTAATGAAGCGCTGTCCTGTCAGAAAACCTTAACGTATGCTGTTTTAAGTGTCTGGCGTTGTCCTATGTTTATTCTGTGTTCATTAATCCCAAACACATCTTTATTTATTACTTATTCTTTCTTAGATTCATTTCTGTTGATGTTATTGTTTAAGCCTACTCAGAGAGCATGTGCACCTGAACTTGATTTCTAGACCTTGGGCTCTAACATCATCTTCTCTTCTGGTCCCAGATGTTGAACCAGCTGCAGAAGACTGGGGTCAAAGACTGGGCTTCATGGACCTTACAGACCACCTGCCTTCATCCATATTGGACAATCCCACCATGCAAAAGACTAAAGCTGTATTTTGTACTGCACTGGTTCTGGAAGGTTCTGGTTCAGGCCTTTCTCTGTGGAGGCTCTATGTTCTCTCTGCATCCTCCCAGTGGCTCCCTGTGACAGACAGGTAACCTGTGCAGGTGTACCCTGCCCTTACTCTGTCAGCCCCCCCCCCCCCCCCCCCCCCCCCCAACCCCTGTAACCCTGCATGGATGAGCATGTGTATGGATGGATGGATGGATGCATCAAGGTTTCCTCTGCCTGGAACAAAGGGGCTGGGCCAAACCAGGAAAACAGGACCCTGATTAAAACCCCAATTAAATTTCATTGGTTTGAACTGAGCAAAAGAAAGGAGAGAAAAAGAGGAGGAGGAGGAGGAGAAGGAGGAGGAGACAAAGGGACATGAATATGAGGAGGAAGGGGAGAAATGTTTAGGAGGCAGGAGGAGGGAGGATGATGGGAGAAGGGGAGCGTGGGATGAGGAAGACAGTTAAGAAGAGGGAGCACACACACACGCGCTCGCTCGCTCGCGCACACATACACACACATGCACACACGCACACACGGAGGTAACTGTGACGTCAAACCGGAGCCCAGCTGACTCGCTCCCTGACCAGCCTCCCTCGCGCTCCTCTCTGCTCATCCAGTTACTCCACGCGGCTGCTGCTGCTGCACGACCCTTTTAAACACAGAAGAAGAAGAGGAGGGGGAGGAGGACGAAGAAGAAGAAGAGGAAGAAAGGGGACGAAACGGGAGAACTCACGCGGAGAGACGGCTCATCAGAGGAGGAGGAGGAACTGGAGGAGGAGGAGGAAGGAGGCGCAGCGCGGGGACATATAGGACATCCTTTTGTTAGTCTCATTCGGACACTTGACATGGAGACGAGCCGCTCCGCCCGGCGCGCGCGGCTCCTCTCACACACACCCGAGTAGGATTTGTTTGTTTTTTCTTGGCACCGCTCCCCGCCGCCCCCCCCCTCCCTCCTCCTTCTCTCTCCCTCCCTCCCTCCTTCCCTCCCTCTCTCTCCCATCCCTCCCCAACCTCGGCCAGGTGTTGCATCTGAGCGCGAGCCCCTCGTGTCGATGGAGAGGCGCGAGAAGGAGGCTTGAGGAGCTCGAGCACTCGACTCTGATCCTGTCCGCGGAGCCTCGCGAGCTCAAAAACAAGTTGATCAGGTTTATTTATTTTTTTAAAGAAACAGATTCTGATCACGGATTTTTTCTTTCTTCCTTCTGTCGCTGCGGATTTTACCGGATTTGTCTTGAACGTTGCACAAAAAAAAAAACAAACAGAAAAAAAAACAAAAAACGGGAATTAACGTGAACATTTTTGTTTTGTTTGTGGCTCCATAGAAAAAAAATGGCACAGTAGACGGATCCAGGTGTGCCAACGACGCACGAGCCACTGTGGGGTTAAATTAACTGCCTCCTGCTCTGCTGACACCGCTTGCATCCCGAACTAGTTTTTTTTTTTTTTTTTTTTTTTTCCTTGTCTTGTCTTCACGGATCCCGGTTCTCCGTGACAGCCGTGGGCACCCTGATGGTGCGGACGGTCGGTGCGCGGTGGTTCAAGCTGCTGCTTGGACGCACCGTCCGGTGATTGTGTCAGCTTCAGCACGGAGACGCGTGCACGTTGGTGAAGGTGGTGAAGGTGGTGGTGTGGTGATGGTTGTACGCGGTTAATCCCGGAGATGCTTTTCCCTCGAGTGGGATTCATGGGCTTTTCTTCAGTGGGATCGTTCGCGTGACAATGACCTCCAACTGCGCTTTACCCCGTGCCGTGCTCGCCGCGCCCCCGGTTCGATGCGCACGACAGGACGTCGTCGTCTCCCCAAAATCGCTGAGCTAACTAAGTCACAGCCGGGAAGGGAGGGATACTATCAAACCGACACAGGCGATAGGAAGGAGGACAGTAACAACAGCTGCAGCGGCAGCAGCAACAAGCGGCGGCAGCAGCGATGGAGCTGTCCGAGGTCCGGTGCTCCAGCGCCAGCGAGGAGCTCTACACCATCAACAAGACCCCGAGCAGCGGCAACAACAGCAGCGGCGGCAGCGGCAGCGCGCGACCCAAACGGCTGCTGTGGCAGGACGCGGTGCGGCACATCACCGAGCAGCGGTTCATCCACGAGCAGGGCGGGGAGGCGGAGGAGGGGTGAAGGGCACCGGCCGGACGAGCCCTACGACCCGAGCCAGGGTGCGCGGAAGCAGTCGGCGGGGCGGACGTCGGTGGGAGACCGGCACAACAACGGCGGGACCAAAGTGTTCCCGGAGCGCGCGAGCAGCGACCTGGGATTCCTGCAGATCGACTGCGCGCCGAGCAACTCGGACTTCTTCCTGAACTGGGGCTACACGTACCGGGCGTCATCTTCCCCACGCTGCGGAACGCCTTCAAGTCCCGCGACCTGGAGCGGCTCTACCAGCGCTACTTCCTGGGCCAGAGGCGCAAGTCCGTGGTGGTGATGAACATCCTGGACGTGGTGACCAAGCTCACCCTGCTGGTGCTGCCCTCACCCTGCCTCCTCCCCGATGGACCCGATCAAAGGACGCTGCTCGGCTTCTTCACGGGCATCGAAGTCGTCATTTGTGCCTTAGTGGTGGTGCGGAAGGACACCACGTCGCACGGCTACCTGCAGTACAGCGGCGTGGTCACCTGGGTGGCCATGGCCACGCAGATCCTGGCGGCCGCGGCTGGGCTACGGGCTGCTGTGGACGGGGTGGGATACGTGCTCTTCACCCTGTTCGCCACCTACAGCATGCTGCCGCTGCCGCTCACCTGGGCCATCCTGGCCGGCCTCTTCACCTCGGGGCTCCACATCCTGGTCCAGCTGCTCATCTCCTCCCAGAATGCACAGCTGTCTACCAACCAGTAAGCTCTCACCTGTCCTCCTCCTCATCTCCATCCATCCATGTCCTCCCCTCTGCTCCAACCTCCTCCTAACCTTCAGTGCCCTCCTCATCTTTCTCATCTTCATCCCATGCATCCTCTTCCTCTCCTCCTCACCCTCCTCCTCTGTCCTCCCTTTGCTGCTCCCTTCGCCTCCTCCTTCCACTCCTGCCCTCCTCTTTTTCTGTCTCATCCCTTCTCTTCTTCTCATTAATTCCACTGATGCATCATCCTCTTATTCCTCCTTCATCTCCCATCACACTAATCCTCCTCTCTTCCTCCTCCTCCTCCTCTCATCCTCTCCACTCCACTCCTCTCCTGCTCTCCCTGCTCCTGCTCTCTCTCCTCTCCTCCTCCTCTCCCCTCCCCCTCCTCCTGCTCTTCTCTCCTCCTCCTGCTCTTCTCTCCTTTCCTCTCCCTCCTCTTCTCTCTCTCCTCTCCTCCTCTCTCTTCCTCCTCTCCTCCTCCTCTCCTCTTGTCTCCTCTCATCCTTTCTCTCCTCCTCCTCCTGCTCTCCTCTCCTCCTCCTCCTCCCCTCCTCCTCTCCTCTCCTCTCCTCCTCCAATCCTCCTCTTGCTCTCCTCTCCTCCTCCTCCACCTCTCCTCTCCTCCTCCTGCTCTCCTGCTCTCCTCCTCCTCCTCTCCTCCTCCCCTCCTGTTCTCCTGCTCTCCTCCTCTCCTCTCTTCCTCCTCTCCTCTCCTCCTTCTCTTCTTCTCTCCTCTCCTCTCCTCTCCTCTCCTCCTCCTCCTGCTCTCCTGCTCTCCTCTCCTCCTGCTCTCCTCCTCCTCCTCCTCCTCCTCTCTCTCCTCTCCTCTCCTCCCTCCCCCCTCCTCCTCCTGCTCTCCTGCTCTCCTCTCTCCTCCTCCTCCTCCTCTCCTCCCTCTCCTCTCCTCCTCCTCCTCCTCCTCTCCTCCTCCTGCTCTCCCTCCTCTCCTCTCCTCCTCCTCCTCCTCTCCTCCTCCTCCTCCTCCTCTCCTCTCCTCTCCTCCTCCTCCTCTCCTCCTCCCCCTCCTCTCCTCTGATGCTCCATCATGATGTTGATATTTACTCTGAGTGAAACCAGTCGCTTCTTTCTGATGTTTTGTTTGTTTCCATAAGTCGTCGGTCGTACAAACTGAAACTCAGACAGTTGTTGTTGTTGTTGTTGTTGTTGTTGTTGTTTTGTTGTTGTTGTGTGTTGTTGTTGTTGCTGCTGCTGCTGCTGTGTGACTCAGTATATAAGTGTGTGTCGGTCTGTCTGAGCTGGTTGTTCTCTGTGTCTCTGACTTCCTGTTTGTTTTTTTCTGGTCTTTAATGTTTCAGGTTTAGTGATGAAATGTGACACCAGCAGGTCTGAGTGCTGAGGTTTCAGCACCAGGAGCTGCCAACACACACACACACACCACACACACACCCCACACCCCCACCACTACCTAGTGGCATAAACTGTTTCTGCCTCCACCCCCCACCCCTCTGTTAAAGCCCCCCCCCCCCACATCTGCAGTGCCCCTGCTCACCCCCAATCCTCCAGAATGAAGTCACTGAGCTGAAGCCTGAAGGTGTGAGAAAGTAAAATTGATGTACACACACGCACGCACACACACACACGCACAGCTCCAGAGGTGCAGCACCCTCTACTGGTAGATCATCTTTCTTTCTTTGCATTTAAGACACTAACTGGTCTCATAGTTTTGCTAAATGAGCTCTGAGACGTGTGTGTGTGTGTGGTGTTGTGTGTGTGTTGTGTTGTGTGTTTAAACTGACAACTTGAATATTTAATGTGATGCTGTTTCGTCCACATGATCCTGAACACAGAGAGAGCGGTGGACTGGCCAGTGAGTCACCTGACCTCTGATCAGCTGATCACATGTGTCAGAGCTGAAGATCAGACAGAAAAGGCCCAAAACAAAACATCCGTTGTTGATACTCGATCAATACTCATGACGACTGTAGAGAGAGAGAGGAGACGCTTTATTTTGAAGGAGCGCTGTTCCTGCTTCACATGTTGTGTGCGACCGGTCGATGGTCTGGCTTCATGTAGGAACGACGTCCTGTCATTGGTTGTGGAGCTCTTCTCCTGCAGGAGGAAGCAGCTCACATTATGAATCAGGAGTAGTCGTTCAGTGCTGACCATTGAAACCTTGTTGATTCTTGAAGACGTTTCATCTCGTCATCCAACTTTGAACTTTGCTTACTGTATCCATGACGACCGCCCTACTTTGTGTTGTTGCACGAATCCATTACACATCAAGAACGCTCCACAACCCGAAGCGACGCCGTAGCGTGCAGCAAGCGCACCACATGTCATGTGATAAGAATTAGCCAGTCAGCTCCATGGGCCATGCTACCTTCCTCTCAGAGCTCGCCGGTGTCTCAACAAGCAGCAGCTGCCCCCCCCCCTCCTCCTCCACAGGTAGAAAAGTCGACCAGAAGGAGTTTTTGAAAATGTCCCTGTTTAAGGACCAGAAGGTGGATGATCGGCCCAAACACACGGAGGAGCATCACGGTCATTTTCCCTGTCGCGGCTGCTTGTTCAAACTCCTCTCAGTAGTTTTGACTGTGGAGCTTTTGTCAGGCCACACAGAGGCCCCTGCTCTGTGGGAGGACAGTAATGAGCTGAAATTATATTAGATAGCTACGAGGACCATGTTCCCACAGCAGCGTTCTCCTTCTGCCGTTTGCTGCCGCGAGCTTCAGTGTTTTTGCAACGACTGTAAAAAACCGCAGAAAAAGGAAATTATGCTTCTGTCAGAGGCTTTTGTGTCTTGTTTAACTTTGGAGCACAATTGGCCTCGGTGGGTTTGAATGGAGCTGATGGGTTCAATGTAAACAGAGAGGGATAATTACTGAGCAGCAGGTTCACAAGTGGTTTGAGGAATGTTAGCTTAATACGTACCAACGCACTGTTTAAAATAAAGCTGTCAAGTGAGTAGATCAAGGTCAAACTGTGGCAGAGTGTGGTGTGTGTGTGTGTGTTGGTAGAAAAGTCTAACCCAGAGCAGATTATTCAACGTGTGTAATCAAGATGAAAGTCTGGAGTCGGATAAAACAGCTCATTGAAGCCGTTGTTTGTGCTCTGCCTTTAACTCAGTGTTTGTTTGTCTGCACACGCGTGTGTACCAGTCGAGCTCCTCGCTCACTTTCTGCATTTTAGAGGAGGACGTGAGCAGAGACGACAGCGTGTCGGGC
>JAFELL010002070.1:0-81171 GCA_019059645.1 Caranx melampygus
CCTCCGTCTCTCGACTTTCTGACCAGAGTTTGAATACGTTTTAATAAAAATAAAAACCATTGATCTTCAGAAGCTGAAGAGAAAAAACACAACCAGTTGCAGTGGATTCATTGGCTCGTCCTGGAAATTCTCAGCTGCTGATTGGTGCTTCTGTCTGGGGAGTGGGAGGGGCAGGGGGGCGTGTCCTGCTGCTGCTGCCTGTTGATATACTGATGTGGGAGACCAGGACGACAACACTGGTCACAAAGTCAGACAAAGCACCTGACCCCCCCCCACCACCACCACCCCTCTGTCGTCTGCAGTGTTTTCACAGTTACAATCAGCCGGACACACACACACACACACACACACACACACACACACACACACACACAGTGTCAGGTTGTAGGAACGTAGTGAGTGAATGATACGACTTGGTTGTACCCACCTCGTGTTTATCTGCACCGTCTCCATGTCCCTCCTCCACCCTGTGGTGTCGTCACCATAACCCCCACCCCACCCCAGCACCGCTGTGGCCCCCCCCGCCCCCTTATGGTCATCCTGATTGGCTGGAACAGCAGGGCTCTGGTCCAGATCAAACCAGCCTCACCTCCTGTCACCTGAATGACCAAATACTAAAAACACAAAGATCTCAACATGACATCATCACCATGGCGACATCTGCACTTTTAAAAGCAGTCTGGTAATGACCCCCCCCCACCCCCCCCACCCAGACCTCCATGTCTGTGTTGTGTTTGGGGACCTTCAGAAAAACAAGGAAAGGACAAAGTTGTGAAGGTGTCAGACTGAGGTTTGATTGGTCTGGACTCGGCTCGTCCCCCCTGTTGTCCCAGCGTAGCTACAAACAGGAAGTGCGGAGGAAGACGGACGAGACGGCGTCAACACAGCTGGACGTTTGCTGAGAGGACACTTGGACGCTTCACGGTTGTTTATTTCAAAGACTTTTGCACTTTTTTTTTCCCCCCAGTGTTTTTTAATCAGAGAATTAAAGCGTCACCTCTGTGGGTGTCGCGACCTTTGACCCAGGATGGTTTATTTTTGCACTCCTCCTGACTCACTTCCTGTCCAGCTGTGATGACGTCGGTCTGTCTGTGCTCAGGTTCTGAAGTTCTCCCAGGGACAGGACGGCGGCTCGTCGATATCATCTTGAATGTACAGAAACAGGAGGATCGTTGTTCGAGGCTTTTAACGCACCGTTGACGTGTCCTGACTCCAGGTGCTATCAGACCACACCCCCCCCCACACACCCCCACACCCCCACCCCCCCACCGCACTTGTTGGATTGGACACTCGGAACGTTTCCATCTCAAAGTCGTGAACCCTCAGGTGTTTTCAAGTTTACCGTAGAAACGACAACAGCAAAGCCAGCGACCAGGAAAAAAACAAAACAACGTTAATCAGGGTTTTTTCTTCATCGATACTCAGTCAATTAAGCTACACCCACCCCCCACCCCACCTGTCCTCTCTCCAACAGGTTTGTCCCTCCTGGCTTCCTGTAGCGCAGCCACAGTGTGTCCTTCCCCTCCATCGCCACCGTCTGAACACTTTCTGTCCTTTGGTGTTGCGTTCGCTGTCGTTTTGCAGAGGGAACTCTGATTACTTGAACAATATAACGTTGCTCACTGTTGAATGTCTTTATATGGAAATATACATTTATTAGAGTTAAGAAGAAGAAGAGGAAGAGGAAGAGTTCCCTCTTGTTTTCTGGCGAGCAGGTGTGGCGAGGTGTGTAGAGTTCTATGACAGATGTACAGTATTCACTACAGGCCGACGTCACGCCTCGCCGCAGAGCGCCCTCAGGGGGCGCCTTCAGGGGGCGCCGGGTGAAACTCTTCTCAGAGATGACCTTTGAACCGGTTCCTTCACAGAGGGCTCGTCTGAAATTGCACATCAACAACAAAAAGAGACTCGTGTTCATATTTACCTGTGACGTCTGCGTCTACGTCACATGTACACAGAGATGTCATATCTATCATATATATATGAAATATAGAAATATGCTGAAGGATATTAACAGTTTGTAGTCGCAGTCGTTGACCTTTGACCGTTTTCGTCCATTTAGACCAAAGATTTCAGTTTGTCGTTCATCTTTCAGTTGTCGGTTAGAAAGGGACGTGTCACCGTGTCGTGAGTGAAGGCGATTGGTTCGTCCGTTCGTCGTGTTTGGAAACAGGTCGAACAGGAAGGAGCGTGTCCTGCGAAGCGACGTCACTTCCTTCGGTTTGTGCGAGGGCTGTCGCAGCGCAGCCGTCGCTCGCGCTGCTCTCGTGTTATTTGCACGCGAACGTGAACCACAGCCGGAGTTGGACATGAAACGTTCGTGTTTCCGTGGCGGACACACGTGTGTTTGGAAGAATCTTAGTTTTGTATATTTTGTTTTTCTTGCCAAGAAACAAAATGTGCAAGTTGATATTTTATTTTACGACAAGATGTTTCCGTGTCTGCACAGAATTTATGGTTATTGTTAATAACAATTATGCACAAGATTTGCATCTTTGTTTTTGGAACTTCAGGGACACCGTACGTTTTTTAACAGGAGTGTTGCTCTTTAATTTTGCACTGTTTCAGAATCTGATTCTAAACCATGACGTGCATCACGAAGGTCAAATGTTCAAGTGGAAAAGTCTATGGAAGCTCAAACATTTTGTAGAACAACATTTGTAACGCGTTGATTGATTGATTGATTGATTGATTGATTGATCGGCCTTTTCTCCAATGTTTCTGATATGTCGATATTTTAGAGATGTGAGGTTTCTGCAGGACGACTTCCCTTCGTATATATTGTGATGGAAGGAAGACTGTTTTCCTTCAGGTGCATCACCCCCTCAACACACACACACACACACACACACACACAACACACATATATATATATATATGTACACCGTGCAGGTTGTTCCTAAAAGGGGCGGGGCTTCTGCGCGTAGTTGTACTTAAAAGTGGTGAAAGTAAAAGCAGTCGAAAGGTTTAGTGGAACAAACCAAAATCCCCATTTTGTCTAGTTTGTTTTTAGCGACTGTTTGGTCGAGTCTCTCTCCGAAGAGAAAACTGGACTTGAACAAACCCCCGTAAAGAGGCGGAGCTTCAGCTCTCAGAAAACAAAGGTACATTCTGATTCAAAGGTGCAGAAACTTACAATAAAACCTACTGTTACCTTCTTTTCTGAGTGTTTCCACTCACTAGCACCCAGGACTGTTAAAATAGCAACTGTCTGTTGTTCCTCTGCTACTACTATTATTACTACAACTACTTCTACGACTACTCGCCCTCAAGCAGTTCTGCAAAGTTTATTTGCAGCCAGGTTTGAATATGTTTGTGATTCTCACCGAGGAGTCGTGTTGTGTTCTTACCACTGCTTATCTGATCACAGTACCCAGCACAGCTTCCAGGAGTGACAGCGTCATACATATACATGTATATGTATGTATGAAAAAACAACTTTTAGAAAAACAAACTTTAAAAAAAAAAAAAAAGATTTTAAAAAAAGTGTATATGACACCCCTCTCCCCTCTCCCCCTTTACCTCCCCCTTTTTGACATACGTACAGATCCAGCATGCATATTTGGTACTCTTGACTGTTGTTTTTTGTGTATAAAAGAAAAATGGTTAAAAGATGTCTTTGAAAAGCAGCTGTTCTTTGTCTGTTCATGGTGTTTTCAGATCTGAAGTTAATATAGCAAGTTCAACATCACTGCTCACAGCTGAACCCACTTCCAGTCTTTCTGTGTCACTTGTACAAAGCTATGGCGACGTAACACTGAGGAAGAGAGCGACGCTCAGCCCGGACACTCGTTCCACCTCTGCATTGAAACGTGTCCTGATTTCACACGCCGCCTTTTCTAAGAGTCGGGATCACGTCCCCACACGTCACAGAAGAACAGGGGATGAGTTGAACTTTAGAAACAGCTGGAACGTGTGTGGAGCTGCAGCGTGAAGCTGCAGCGACCGGCCTCTTCCTCAGTGCTGCCTTCGGACATACCTGCTGCAGCTTCTCTCCGTATTCTCTGGTTCTTTTCATCACGGTTCATTTCTTTACTTTCTCGTATCGGTTGCAATAGTTTGTGGTTGTAGATTCTCCGTTTGTTTATGAGCTGAACTCATGTGCGTTTATCAGTGGAGCTCCACCATATTCAGTTCTCTGCAGAATAAAGAAAATATTTTGTTCAAATACACTTTTCTGTGTCTCTGTTGCTTTGGTCTGAACAGGCCACGTACTGTGTGTACTGTAAGTATTCAAGTATACAAATACTCACACATACATACATATAAGAATATATATACTTATACATACATAGATACATACATATATGTACAAATACAAACATACGATACAAATTACTTTATTAATCTTGGACAGATATATGAATATACATACATGCCACGTGTCGCCATGGTGACCACTCTGAACGCACTTTCTGCTCTTTTATTCCTCTTGAACTAATCCATTTGTAACTTAAACGCACAGTGAACCTACATATCAATCTCAAGGTCGTAGTTATGTCGTTCTATTACGTGATGTTTATGTTTGTTTATGCTGTTATGTGTCAACGAGCTGAGGGTCGTGAGGGTCAGAGGTCACAGGATGTTGTTGTGATGCTGTGTAAAGACCTTTGAGACAAACTGTTTGTAAAAACGAGCTATACAAATAAAATTACTTCGCCTTCTGGGACGCTGCTGAGACACGCCGCAGCGCGCCCTGGGGGTCAGACATATGTATATAAATATATACTTATACATACATGCATATATACATATGCACTTACACATACCTTTACAAGCATATATAGATACAAATACATACATACTTACACATGCATACTTACTGACACATATATATACTTCAACATACACATTTACATACATCCATACAGTATATACTTACATATATATATACTTAGACATTCATACATAGTACATAAATACTCACATATATACATATATATATATAGTCACATACACATCCATACATTCATACTGTTTTGCACAACCAGACGTTTACGTTTCACACAGATCCGTGCAGTGAGGCTCTGATTCAGTGAGTGAGTCCATGAACTCTTTTGCTCAGGTCACTTTGTTAAAACTCTCGTCTTTTCTTTTCCAAACTGACTTTTCTTTCAGGAGGCAGTGGAATGAAGTCCTTTACTTGTGTGCACGTGTGTGTGTGTGTGTGTGTGTGTGTGTGTGCGTGCAGCCTCGGTAAATCAATAGTGTGTGAGCCTGAGTGATTCTTCTATAAATGATTGGTGCCTGCTGCATTAATCCAGCCTGCAGCCTGTGGAGTGGCCCTCTCTTATTAAAAGACTGTTTCTCTCAGCAGGAGTCCACATCAATATTCTGCTCTATATAAAGCTTCATTCTGCTGCCGTGGCCGCGACACACACACACACACACACACACACCACCGCACACAGTCCCAACACACACTCACCAGCACACACACTGACAGCACACACCGTGGAACACAGGACGAGGAGGAGGAAACCCCGCGGGAGCCGACTCTTAAAAGTCTGGACTCATATTTGATCTGCTCTCCTTCTCTCTCTCTCGCTCTTTGAATTTCAGATTCCATTCAATTAATTTTACATTTTTGCTCCATTTCCCTTTCTTTCTTTTTTTTTTGGAGGGGGGGGGGCATGATAATTAAAAGCAGTGAGTGAGAGTCGGAGCGGCTGTAATTAGATCTCAGTGAGACATTGAACAGAGCAGCAGGCCGTGGACCGCCATGTGTAGATGTTCCTCCTCCTCCTCCTCCTCTTCTTCTTCTCAGTGATGGACGAGCGCCACACGTCACTCAAATCACTCCAGCACACACACACACACATATATATATATATACACACACAGTGTTGTGGCTCGTTACTCAAAAAAGTAATAGATTACACAATAGGATTGCCTTACATTACTTTATTACTCCCTGGAGAAAGTAATTAGTTACATCACTAGTTACATTACTCATTACATGTTTTCTGCTTACTCTGTAACTCTGCCTGAGATGCAGACGGTGATTCTGCGGTTGAAGAGGTAACATCTCCTCTGCTCTGTTCGAGGCAACAAGCAAATTCATCTCAGACTTCGATGTTGGCGGCTTTTAACCAGTGCCGATACTTTGACATAAGGCCGATACCGATACCAGGTATCGTACTCGCCCATCACTACAGATGAAAGTTCCTCGTAGGAGCCTGAAGGTCTGAGAATCAGTAGTTAGTTGGAGAATCATACAGAATCAGAGCCTGTCAGAATAATAATGATCATGATGATACAGATGATAATAAAAACGATAGCTGTGGATAAAGATGGACGACATCTTCCAAAAGGTGACGCCAAAGGCTCTCCAGTGCCCCCGGTGGCCGACTGCAGTACAGGCTTCTCCTCGTTAATGAACGGGACTAAGTTCTGTCGTTTCAGGTGGTTCGAGTGTTTGTTTGATTGATAGGTTTGATCTGAAGTTTAAGCGTCGTCAGTAAGCGGGAGGGCGTGGCCTCATCAGTCCGGACTTCCTGATTCACCAGCTGGTCACGTCTCTGGTGTGGACTGGCTTCAGACTCTTCGCAGCCTGGACATCATGGCTTCACTTTTTGCACAGATGGAGGAGGTGGATTCGTGTCGCTGATCTTTACAAACAAACAAAGGGCTGGAACGGTGTGTGAATATAAACCCACACGGTCCGAGGCCCCGGCGCCGAGTCCTTTGTTCCAGGCTCCTCCTGCACCGATCACACAGGAGCCACGACACACATCCAATTAGCATGTCAATTAAGGGAGCTTTACTGGGGCTTCAGAGGGATCCAGAGCCTCGCAGGCACTTCATCTGCAGCATCATGAGAGCGAGATATCTGCAGGTATGTTGTTTGATGAGATTAATGAGTGTAATCTACAGATGTGGTCGGGGACAGCTGGCAGAGCACAATAGAGCCTCATCAAGGCGACTGCAGCTCCATGAATAGACGAGCAGACAAAGACGTGCAGGCGTTAATTTCACCTCCATCTGTGAGCTCCACATCTCCGTCCTGTGTGGAGATGAAACCACATGGCAGGATTAAATCGTGATCAAACCTGCCGCAGGTTCCTTAAAGACAAACACGGTTTGGATTCATTTCATTCTTCTCATGTTTCTCAGTCGTCGTGTCAGACCTGCATGTGAGAGTCTGCAAAACTCAGCAAAGTCTCAGACTCTGTTGAAGAAGGCCGCTTTGTTCCAAGATGGACGCCATGTCCACGAAGAAGAGGCTTTGTGTTTGTTTTGGCAGATTTCAGTCATGATGTGTCAGATTATAATGTAAATGAAACTGACTTATCATTGATGACAGTGATTTTTATGTTGATGTGGTTTTGGTCTGTCGCCTGCAGTTAAGTGTGAACAAGGTGAGTTAGTGCATCTCCTCCCAGCGACATAAAAACTACTGCAGCATGAACAGGTGTGAAACACCTGAGGCACGTGATGAATGAATCGGCAGCAGAAGAAAACGGACACTAACCCTTCCAGGAAACGACACCTTTCATCTTCAAGCAGCTCGTGTGTGTGATTTCTAATAAAAGGAGGATTTCTGCCCAGTTTAAGGAAGTTGAATCCTCCTGATGTTCATGACCTTCTGAGCTCGACTCATTGAACGCACGCTCTGGCAGCATTTTCATCGTCACGTGTCAAATATCGGTTGTTGGTCTGATTTCCTCTCCGTCGCTGCTGGAGACCAAACACACTGGTATTTTAAAACCAGAGCCGTCTTGCTTCACCTTGTTGGTAATCGGTTCCTGCACATTTACAGCTTGTGAGGTTGGATGTTTGTCGGTGAAATGCACCCTGGGAGTTCTCTCCAGCCTTTGACTTTAGTTGATCACAGCTCCAGGTCTTCTCTAACGCAGGCGTCCATGTCTTCAGCTGATGACTCAGGCAGCAGCCTGAAATAACTCCTCGGCTCTGCAGCTCTGTTTAGCCGTAGCACACGTCGTAGCACTTAATAAAAGTTTCCAGCTCATTATTCCTGCTCTCTGGATTCTCCCCCGCTCTGCTCAAGTGGACTCCCGCTGCTCCACAACCAGCTGAACCTTGTTATCTGCTGCGCTCAGACCTCGACATACCTCCAGCCGCTCTGCTCTTCATCTCAGGCTGCCAGGCTTTTCCATGTTTCCCTCGCTGTGGAGATGATTGTGTCGGAGTCAGCTCACACCAGCTTTCTGTCTGTCTGACACCATTACACTGAGCTCGCTGCTTGTGTTTAAGGAGCTGTTAATTAACACTCTCATTACTGCAGTTAATGTGTGATGTGGAGCCTGTTGTAGCTTTGACTCAGAACGGTCGCTCTGAGAGATTAAGACGACTCGTGTGGCAGAAAGAGTGTTTCTGGGGACACAATAAAGTGAGGGACCAGGCCGGGGACACAGTAAAGTGAGGGACCAGGCCGGGGACACAGTAAAGTGAGGGACCAGGCCGGGGACACAATAAAGTGAGGGACCAGGCCGGGGCCTTCAGTTGTTCTTCTTCTTGCTACCTGTTAGTGGGGTTTGACAAGAAGCTGAGTCAGTATCACATGATTCACATGGTGTTGATCACATGGACTGTGGACAGGAAATGGACAGGAATGGACAGGAAGTGGGGAGACAGAGGGGGGGAATGAAATTAAGCAAAGGGCCGCTGGGCGGAATCGAACCGGGGCCATTGCAGTCAGGACTGTAGTCTCTGTATATGGGGCGCCTGCTCGACCCACTGAACTATCCGCCGTCCCTTGTGTTTTCTGAAGCTGCACTGAGTTGACCCTTCAGGGCCACCGTAGAACGAACGAGCCATTAAACCGTGCACACGTTAGAGTGACTTTGCCCTTTCATGTGTTTGTGTTGGAACAATGTCGACTCATCTGAACCAAACAAACTGAAACAACAGAACTTTATTCTGCAGTAAAAGTAAATAGTGAGTCAAGAGTTGCTGTTTTATTTCCCAACATGATTCTAAATCCGGCCTCTCCACGCTGCCAGGAATTCAATCCTCCTGAGTCATAGTGGAAAAATACTACCACTAAAAATACTGCAACCCCGAGCCTCAGAAACCTGATACTTACAATTTAAAAATCCCCCAGACGTTATTTAACCCCCCCCCCCCAAAAAAAAAAAAAAAATTCCCATAAATAAAAGGTAACAAGAGGCAAAACGACCTCCTCCGTGGAGCTGAGGGTCAAAGGGTCAAACAGCACGGTCACCTCCTCTGTGAGGAGACGTGCTCTTCCACCAGGTGCTGACTGTTTCAGACACTGAGCTTCTTCAACGAGCCGATCGTTGATATCTTTATTTGTAATCAATCTCATTGAAGGGTGATTGATCTGATGGTCTCGCTTCGCTCCACCACTGACACATGGACCTGTTGATTGACAGCTGCATCGTCACTCATGGAGTTCAAATGCACACAGGAAGTGGAAACATCCAGTGTGGAGTCAGACTCTGTATCTGCAGCAGGTCCACCCCCCACCCCCACCCTGGATTCCTCCCCAAATCAGCATCACTGTAATGAGCTCCTGCTCTGCCTCCCCCTCCCTCCACACCTCCACATTCTCCCTCCATCTCTCCTCAATAACCACTATTTTAGCTCCACTCCTCCCTCAGTCTTTTCCCACTGCCTCAGCTTTTCAGCACAGAGAATCAGGAGGAGGAGAAGGAGGAGGAGGAGAGGAGGAGGAGGAGGGGGAGGGGGGCTGGCCATGCTCTGGAGGCGCAGCAGGCCTGCACAGAGCACTGTGGCAGCAGCAGGGGAATAAATTAGAGGCAGACACAGAGAATAATAAAGTGATAATGAGTTTGCAGCTGGCCGTCGTGCCAACCCGAGGCCCAGCCCAGAATATTTACCACCCTGCTAATAAGTGGTGGGGAGGACTGAATCAGTGGGCAAAGCCGGGGGGGGGGGGCACAGGGCCATCTGAGAGGAGAAGGAGGAGGAGGAGGTGATGATGAAGATGCTGCTGTGGTTACATGGTGTATCTGCACACTAAGCAGAACAGACACACACATGCATGTAAAAAGGAGTCCACACAAACACACCCAGGGGAGTTCATATATAATGCATACAGGCGCACACACACACACACACACACACACACACACACACACACACACTTAAACATCTCCCACTGCAGCCTGATAGACTCTTTGCCTGCTATGCATTCCTGTTGCATACGTGTTATATTTGCATGTCATTTGCATATTCGTATTGCACACGCATGTCTGACTACTGCAACAGGAGCTGGAGCATCTGCATATGTCTGCATCATCACTATCTGATTTATGTCTCCATGTCCCTGCTCCATATGTATCAGTGAACAGCGAACACGCACCAGTATTAAAATACATTAAAGGAGTTGGAGGAAAGTTATAAAGCACGTGCAGTCAGGAGTGTTGGTGAGGACGGACTCTGAACCTGCGTCTTACTCCTCCTGATGGCTGGAGGGGAGCAGATCAATACACAAATATCCATACTTATAGATTCCAATCATGTCTGTTCTAGGATCAGTTTTCATATTAGAGGATCAATATTTACACTCTACGTGTACTTCTGTCACTGCAGTAGAAACCTTCGTTTGCTGATTACAGGACTATTCTCCAATGGTTGGAAGGAACTACCTGTTGCTACGCACGCACCTGAACGCACCACACACACACCGTTCCACTGAGATGGACGAACAGCCTGACACCACAGTGTGAACTTGAGTGTGAACAAAATGTAGATTAAGCGGCTTTGGATTTATTGGGAGTTTATTGTTGGTGCCAACATTTCACTCTCCCTGACCCCTGACCCCTGACCCTCTGCGCCAAGAGAAGAGACAGTAGTGATAGGGACGCACAATAACTATTGGTATCGATAACTGTGAGCCACCATTGCCTTGATTTCATTCACTTTCAGTCTGTTTGTCCCTGAGTTGATTTGACTGGTTGGAAAAACGTTATTGTGCGTTATCCTAATCAGTAACTGAGGATGATGGGTAACGAACGTGCGTGACTCCTTTGGTGCAGCACAGGGATGTGAGCAGCTTTTCCACTCTGTCCGCGCGGTGACATGTTTCATCTGGGCAGCACATGGCGGGCGGTGAGGGCGGCTCTCTGAGGTGGCCCTGCTCAGGCTCTGTTGCTTTAAAAGCTCAAGTCGCAGGTGTTCCTCCTCACATGCCAGATGAAGGCCAGCTTCCACCGCCGGGCTTCCAGGACGTCCTAACATACCCAGGCATGATGTACGCGCACGCACACACACACACACACACACACACACACACACACTTCGCTTATGGTCGCGCTATAACAGTTCCATTCACGGCTCCCAAAAATAACAACACAGAGCGCTGGCGGGGCCGGGCTGGGTCGGGCCGGGCCGGGTCCACCTCCACCCCCTCATCCTTTACTCCTTTCCTTTCATATTCAGTTTTCTTTAACGCTCAATAAATGTTGACTTTATTTTGGTTCTGCTGAATTCCTTAATGAGGCCCTCGACTGAGTCCAGCTGCCTCACAAGGCCTCGTGTGCAGATGGAGAGACGCAGTGACAGACCTGTAACGCTGCCTCCCTCTTCCCTTCCTCTCTCCCTGCTGCTCTCGTTACCTGCTCGTCGTTACCATCAGAAGAGCTGCGTGTGACTTAACTTACGCCGTATAAAAGCAGCTTTAATCTCCAATCAAAAGCACACGAAGAAAAGACTTCATCAAATGCACTTGTACAAAAAATGTCAAAAGGGAGGAGGACAGTGGGGGGGGGGGGGGTCTGTCTCCTCCACTTAGAGGATATTTAACATCGCCTCAGATGGCGTCAGATTCTGCCTGATGCCAAACCGAAGGACTAAAGGCCTGAGGGTTTGTGCAATACCTACGCGCTCTGATCTTCATGTGTCTTTACTTTGTGCCGTCAAGAGGAAGAGACAGATTTCACACCTCACACCTCCTCTCAATTCAAGCGTCCATTTCTCTTCCTAGCACATGTGCACTCAACATGTTTGCAGGCACATACTGTCCATATCATGACTTTTCAAAGGCGCAGTCGTGGTTTCAGACACGAGCAGCTGACTGATCGTATGGCTGGCAGACCCTCGGCTCCGTGTGTGTGTGTGTGTCCGTGCAACAACAAACTGATGATTTATCTGTTTTCAAAGCCTTGGCAGCATGGGAGCTGAACATGTTAAGTGTAGAGGGGGGGTCGCACTAAAGGAAAGATTCCCATCTTGAAGACAGGACTGTGCTGAGAGGCCTCGCTCAGCCGAACGGAGCCGCGCCTCCACACTGTGCTGCAGGAACGTTCAAACAGCTGTGAGCGTGCACCATGATGAATGAACATCACTGATGGACTACGCTTCACTTCATTAGCATCAGCTCCGTCTTTCTTTTGTTTACAGGGTCGGCCACCCGTTGACTACAGGCGCGTCACGACTCCAGAGTTTCAGCGGTCGATACCAACAGCAGTGGGTTTCAACAATCTCAACACCATGATCACAATCAAAAACCTGGACCTTCGTACCTCTGAACTTTCTTGTCTTTAAGCTCCAATGAGCTTCAACAACTTCTCCAGCTGCTCAGAGTCTGAAGAGCAGCAGCAACATGGAGTTAACAACAGAGGTCACACACACACACACACACACACACTGCTGCCACCAAGGGTCAACGTGATACACTGCTTCACTTTTCAGCTACGTTCCCATGACGACTGACTGGAAAAAGACACGTGGTTTGTGGTTTCCATGACAACTGACTGGAAAAAGACACGTGGTGTGTGGTTACCGTGACGACTGACTGAGAAAAGGCACGTGGTACATGGTGTTTTCATGACTCAGTGAAACTCTGTGGCGTACGCCGGGCAGCTGGAGCGTCGGAGGTCCTGCTGCGCTCACACAGCGGACGGACCGAACCAGAGTTCAACTGCAGCCGCACCGAGACCAAACCTTCAGACTCCTGCAGGGAAACGCCATGTGCCGCCGAGGCCAAAGTTGTACATCCAGTCGTCACAGGACTGCAGCGTCCTGTACTGAGTGCAACACGACCTCACAGCGCTGTGGATCATGTGACACCAGCAAAACCAAAGCAGTTGTAACTACAAGAAGTTAAACACAAGCTCAGTGTGCTGGTTAAGGTTCAGTCCAAACCACGACGGCCCGGGTTTGAGTCCCACACGTCTAACACTGATGGTAAATGAGCGTCAGGCCGAGGTTTTTTGTTTCCCCTGGTGTTTTCATCCCATGATGATGTTTGTCTTATTGTCCCCACAGAGACTACGTGTGACATGTCCCTCTATTATTCCAACTAGACCTCCTTTAGCATATTTATTCTTCTTATTATGATGGTGGAAAGAAAACTCAGACCACCACCAAAGCTGTCAGCCACCTTCATAAACATTAACCAGTTAAAGTTTCCTGTTGTGGACTCAAGTGTTGGACAGATGGAGGGATGGAGGGATGGAGGGATGGGCAGATGGACGTCCCTCCTGTCCCTCGCAGGGCTAAAGGTGGGACAATCTGTTTTTTTGTGATAGCTTGAATGTTCTCCATCATGCCGGCAGCCAAACAGCTGACTCAGCTCCGGCTCACATCTGACCATGCAGCAATGACACTCAGTCGCAATGATGCTGATCTGTGTCAAGGCTCGCTGCTTACTCTGCAGTCCCAGCCTGATAACACCAATCAGTGCTATCTTAAGCATATGCACGCCCCTGTGTGTGTGTGTGTGTGTGTGGGTGTGTGGGTGCAAAACAGAGTGTCCTCTCTTTGCCAAGGCCTTAGCTGCAGGCACTGGGCCCGACAGCCTTCAGACAGAGCGGAGGCTGGAGCAGGAGATGTGTCATCAGACTCTGATTAGTGAGTGTGAGCAGAGCAGGGAGCTCTGACTGACAGATAAAGAAGTTATTATGAGTCAAGCACAAATGGTTGAGCTGCAGCAGGTGGCCTCACATGTAACAGATGTTTTGATAAAATGCTGGAAGCCTGTGGTGCATTTGAAAAACTCAGAAAAGAAGACTTCTCCTCTCTTTATGCCTGCCAGCAATGACGTGTGAGCTGTTTGAAAGGATTATGACAGTAATGTAGTTTGTGTTTCCACCACTCTTAGACGAGACAGATTTCAGCTCTTTTTCTTGTGAGTCTCTCGTCAGAAACGCTCCACATTCTGCCACAGCTGTGCCAGACGTGAGGGGAGCTCTTTGGGTGTCAGTCCTTGGTGCTGCTAACAGATCTGCTAACAAAGCTGCTGACATAACTGCAAACAAGTGCATAAGTTGCTAATGGTGCTAAAGAAGTTGCTAACAGTGTTTCAAATGTGCTGCAAAAAAATGCTTATAGTGCAAGAAACCATGCTGTAAATGATAATGCTAACAGAGCTGCTAATGGTGCTGCTAACAGAGCTGCTAATGGTGCTGCTAAAGGAGCTACATAGCTGTTAATATTGCAAATGGTGCTGCTAACGGAGCTGCTAACAGTGCTAATGCTGCTGCTAACAGAGCTGCTAACAGTGCTACAGGTGCTGCTAACAGAACTGCTAACAGTGCTACAGGTGCTGCTAACAGCGCTAATGGTGCAGCTAACAGAGCTGCTACACTCTAAAAAGTGAGACTGGGCTAAATTAATATTTACAAAATAATATTAGTAACCTCTACATGAAAACAATGATTCTGTGCAGTTTGGTTTATCATGATGTTGATTTGATTGAATTTGAATTAGTTATCAATTGGCCTTTACTCATTTTTGTTTGAATAATATCAGCTGAAAGTCACTGAGTAAAATGTGCTTATATTTTATCAGTAAAGTCAACAATGTAGGAAAAATGAATAAATTCTCCTGAACGGGAACTCGTTGGTTTCATCGCGGCACACTTCCGGCCATCTGCGCCGCGGACACTGATGCCGGCCGCCGCCGCCGCCGCCGCCGCCATTTTGTCACGGTAAGAGGCTTCAGTAACATCACTTTGAAGCTACGCTGCTCCAGCAGGTGAACAGTGTTACCTAACAAGTTCACTGGCAGTAGTTTAATCTCTATCGCGATGTAAGGCCGGAGCTTTGCTGCTGTGCATTCAGCGCCATCCATAACACCGTCCATGTTGTGTGGTGTGTCAGGTGCAAAACACTGCAGGTGATCTGTGTTCATCACTTCAGCCCGGTCTGTTTGCCTCTGTGCGCGGTTATTGGTGATGAGAGCAAAATAAATGCCAGAAGAAGAAACACACACACACAAACACACAGTATATATCTTTCTGCCTGGGGTGAGTGTGAAGCAGGGAGCATGTTAGCAGTTACTGCTGTACACATGAATAAAAGTTGAGGGAACCAAGTTGTAGCCTAGAGCACTGAAACTAGTGATGCTTTATGCACTTTCCTACTTGACCTCTTGTTTGCATGCTCTAAACTTATTATAGTGATCATTTCTCTCTCTCTCATCTCTGTTTGTTTAGGACCCTCTCCTCTAGCTGCACAGTCTAAAATACAAGATGTTCTTGTTGCAGATGAAGACCTTTCTGTACAAGGGATGAAAATCTACAGCGTCCAGCATCTGCTGCTAATGGTGCTGCTAACAGAGCTGCTAACAATGCTGCTAATGGTGCTGCTAACAATGCTGCTAACAGTGCTGCTAATGGTGCTGCTAGCAGAGCTGGTAACAGAGCTGCTAATGGTGTTGCTAACAATGCTGCTAACAGAGCTGCTAATGGTGTTGCTAACAATGCTGCTAATGGTGTTGCTAGCAGAGCTACTAAGCAGAGCTGCTAATGGTGCTGCTAACAGAGCTGCTAACAATGCTGCTAACAGAGCTGCTAATGGTGTTGCTAACAATGCTGCTAATGGTGTTGCTAGCAGAGCTACTAAGCAGAGCTGCTACAAATGATGAGGGTGGACACACAAATTGTTGCCATGGTTTCTGTTGCTGTGCAGCCAGAGTGGCTTCAACCCCAGCACTGACAGGGAGACAGCAACACTTCAGGAAGCTGCACTGACTGAGAAAATAGTCTGAGCAGAAAAAATATTCTGAAGTGTGTTTTTTTTACATTTCAGTCTGTGTGAACAACATGTTAACACGTCGGCCTCTTGATGTCGACAGGCTTGTGCACCAGCAACACCATGTGTTTCCACTGATCTGCGTTCAGGATGCTGCAGCACACTGCTGATCCGAGCTGTAGGCGCATGTCATTAATGAGAGTGACTGCAGGTAAAAGTCGCGCCGCAGCCACATCTTCAGTACTACTGCTATGTTTAATTTGTGGGGATACATTTTAAAATCTGTTCTCTCCCAGGTGGACCTGCTGCTGCTCCACCGACCGCTGACCTCCAGCTGAACTCGGGGTGCGTTTGAGGAGAAAACACAGCACCGAAACTTTAAGAAGCAGATAATTGCCAAAATGAGGAAACACTTGTGCAACTGAGGGACTCAAAGTACATTAAACCTGTGAGGTAAGACTTTCCTGGCAGAGCGCGGAGCTCCTCAGAGGGCAGAAAACGAAGGTGAACAAATACAACATAATTCTGAATAATCATCCTTCATCCCGTGGTGAAGGATTTCAGGCCTGATTGGAGCGCGCTCACTGAGAACCGAGGCCTCGGTTGGTCGCTGAGATTGATGAGTATGAGAACAGCATAAACCATTAGTCATGGCCGCCTCGGCTACCTGGTCTCGACCCAAGTGAACAGGCCTCAACCTGCATTTTCCATTTACAGCAAAACTCCAGATGATGAGATTTCTCAGAGTCAGACTCTCCGTTGGTGTTTGTGAACCTCGCTTTTTTTCCCACGACAAGTTATGTTGAAGTTTTACTTCACTTTGGCCGATTCTCGTACATTTATATGGAAAAGAGAAAAAACGGCTTCTTTTTTTTCTCCGTCCAAAGTCTTTTCATCATCAAACACTCGCTGTCGGCTTAAAGGCTGTAAAGGTTTGTAGTTTAGGAGAAGAAGCAGCTGCTCAAATTCATGGTCAGTAAATAAATAGTGATTTTCACAGTGGTGAAGTGGGTATGAAAACATCCCTCAGCCTGCTCCTGCAGCGTCGCACACTTCTCCGCTGTCTCTCCATCTGATTCATCCCACAGATCAGCCTCTGTGTCTCATCTCCAGCCAAAACTGCCAGTCGATCTTTGGATGTTTATGAATTCTTTAAAACCTACCACACACACTCAAAGACTTCTTAAAAGACTGAGGAAGACGTGTCTCTGTATCACAGAGTTTTTAGCTGGGCTGCAGATCCTGCACTCTGAGCAAATTCCTTTCAGATTATTTCCCATCATGCTCTTGGTGGACGTTTACAAGAAGAAAAACTTCTTTTTCCAGACTTCTACATTCATCTACACCAATGTTATTATTATTATCATATAAAGTTAGCAAGTCATCACTCTGCTGGTCTGAGTGACTGGACTTTGTATTTACAGTTTACAGTCATTTAACGCTGCATGAGCCAAAATTAAAATGCAACTGTAAGGGAAACTCTTATTTTGAAAATGTGAATTTGTCTGCAGGTGGAAATGGTTTGAAAAGGTTTTCTGTTGTCCGCTCAGCATAATGCTGCTCAAACACTCAATATTATCAAGTGTGTCATTAGCCAGACGCTACATTTGTCTTTTACAAATGTACACACACCTACTGGTTGATTATCCCGGACGTATTCATCAGGACAGACACAGGCTGTTTACACTGCTCTTGTGTAGGGTTGTGACGTACCTCCTTCCTACGCAGTGAGTGAATCGACCTCTGAAAAAAAAAGTTCATGTTGCATTTCGGCTGCGTAACATTTCCTGTCTGTGTGAAAGGACTCGTGATGAAAACCAGAGACAAATCCAAACCAAAGACGTCCCCGGTGTGTCAAGCGTCTCGAGTTGGCCATCTGAGCAGGCTGCAGGCCGACTGGGCTGCAGCCTGCTAGCATGCTGCTAGCATGCTAATGTCTGTAACAGAAAGGAAAGGATAGAAATAGAAGCAAAGCTAGAAGGTGGCGCTGCACCTCTGTCGACAGCTGAGAGCAGAGGAGCCACGTCGCAGAGGAAAACATACGCACAGGTCCTGGGAGGTGATACCAGCAGACGCACGGCCGTGTCATCCCTGTGTCTGCGCTTCACTTCACGTCCCCGCTGGCTCTGGGCAGAGAGTCTCTGTTCACCGTCACATTGTCCAGCAGTGACTTCCAGGCGTCTCCAGCCTCAGAGTGACCTCACTGTTAATCCGCTTCAGACCTCCGTCCTGCGTCAGACGGACCTTTTTACCTGCTTGTGTGAATCTCACTGACAAATTCAACTCATTTGCAAAAGTTCAGAGAAATGAAATAAGCTCCTCTGACCATCCTCAAAAAAAAAAAAAAACATTCAAGAGAATATTTCATTGGAGAAACACGGCCAAACTCCAGCTCATGTTTTATTGATCTGGACTTTACAGAAACGGAGCCGCTGGCCGGCTCTGCTCTTCCTGCAGAAGTGTGCCATTCTTTCTGCGGCTGGTTCAACAGTTCACAGCTATGAAGCGGTCAGTTCATACTGGAGCTGGCAGGAGGACCAGCGGGTTCACCACTGGTTAACGACTGCAGAGGAACCTGCAGACGCTGCAAACGCTAACGACACACGTGTTTATGCAGTTGGAACTTGTCAAACAGGAGAAAGCTGCACTTAAAGAAACCCAGGGAAACTTTGAACTCTGTTTATACAGAGCCTGAGAGACGGAGGGGGAGGGGAGGGGGAGGGGAGGGAGGATGTTAGTTTTGGCAGCAGAGAGAACAGACGGCTACAGAGGTGAGAGCAGCTGCTGCTACCTGAGCTACCTGTGTTACAACTGTCGGTACACAGTGACACACCTTCACACACCTGGGGACGGTTGATCCTCAGTGACTTGATTTTCGGCTCGTCTGTCTGCGTGTCTGCAGGACACCGACGTCCAATCTGTGCGCCAGGTGCGTGAATGTCTGTGAAAGGGTGAAGGCGACAGACGGGGCCCAATGACAGGACGTTCCTGTAAAGGTCCCGCCTCCTAAATTTGACCTCCTCAGTGGAAACGGGACCTCTGTGTGGATTTACTGGACCCAGGTAACTGCAGGTGTGTGGAAACACAGCGATGCCTGCTTGTCTGCGTAGGAACACATTCAGTGTGAAACTGTGGCATGTCGTTTCTCTGCAGCTGTGAAGAACCAGCGCAGCGAGGCCTTCAGGAGCAGTTTTGGCTTCGGTCTTCAGTGTGACGGCCCAGAACAGAGGGAGCCAGGTACGGAGCGGTTTCACACAGGAAGTGAGCAGTAACACTGGGCTCCTGTGTGGAAGTTCACACCTCATCCCCTCCTCCTCCTCCTCCTTCCTGACGTGGACATCGCTCTACAAGCTACATGAATGACTGCGGCCGCTCGCTGGTAGGGTCACCTGACAGCACAGGTAACGGAAGAGTCAGTCACAGAGCAGACGCCTGGGTTTGTGTGTGTGTGTTTCACTTTCTTTTTCCTGTCTGCATCACGCGCTGGAAAACTACTGCGAGCACAAACGCTGCAGTGTCAGGACGAAGCCCGACACAATTGTTTTCCTCTGTTCAGTATATTTAGCAGCACGTACTACTCTGTGTGTGTGTGTGTGTGTGTGTGCAGGTGCTGAATGGGTAGAATGAGGGCTTCTCATCCAGTCACATGCTGTTATGAATGTAATTACACAGAGGCATCAGATCTGAGTTTTACAGGAATAACACTGTCACTCGTTCAGAAACTCTCTGCTCAGTAATTATGTCATGGCTTATAATAGTCCACCGTGTGTCAGCAGTGGCTATTTTTAAGCCTTCTTCAGCATGTGGCCTATTAGCACAGAGTGTGTGTGTGTGTGTGTGTGAGAGTGTGTTTATGTTTGACTAAGGCGAGTGGTGGTTGAGAGGTAGGTCAGGGGTGTGTGAGCAAATGACAGGATGTGCGGTCGGCCCAGTTCACAGAATCTGCTTAGTAATGTTGATAAAGATAGAGCTGACCTCGTCGTCGCCGCCGCCACCGCCGCCGCCGCTGTCAATGGCCCCCCTGTTAACCGCTGCCCGTCACACACACACACACACACACACACACACGTGCAGTTACACACACCTGAATGGAGGCCAGTGTGCTGCAGGGCAGGGACGTGCAGCAACAGAGAGAGAGATGAGAGGAGGACACAGAATCAGCCCCTTTGTGTGAGCTGGACGTGTGGGTTTGAAATAACAGGTGTGGCTTTTATCTCACTTTGACCGTCACAGCCCATGTGACACATTTCTAACTGTCAGCACCGTAAAAGCTGCAGTTCCCCTCCGGACCACTGGAGTGACTCCCCAGCAGTGAGTCCGTCCCAGCAGACTCCTGTGTTACGATTTATAGCAGAAATAAACATGTTTAATCGCAGAGGAAGGAAACATCAATAGACTGCTGCAGTGGTTTATAATGTGATACTGTATTGATTATTTGAAGTGCTGTATTGATATTTTACCTTTTGTTTACTGGATCCCAGTAGATCCCAGTGTATCACACTGTTCACTGGATCCCAGTAGATCCCAGTGTATCACCTTGTTCACTGGATCCCAGTAGATCCCAGTGTATCACACTGTCGGCTCTCTACCAGGAAGCACTTTCACAGCTACTTAAGGAAAGTTATGGTTCAGTCCTAGATTTATTAACTTGTGTTATTTGTCAGTTATAGTGACAGTCATGACAGAATACGTTTACACAGCATTAACTCTACGTAACATCAGTTGTTGTGTTTTGAATTCGCAGGTGGAGGATCGGTGTGAGACGGTCCAAGATCCTCTGAGCGGCGCTCATCTCTGAAACTATGGCAGGATGTTTACCCTCCACTTCCACACTGTGTCACATTAACGTGGGAATGTCATCCCGCCCTCGGTGGTCGTCATTTTCAAAGTGGTAAGAAGCGTCACAGAGGCAGCAAGTTGACGAGCGCTGAAGGCGATGTGGAGCCCAGAAAGCTGTTTCTGTATTCTGCTGAGGTTTGATGCAGCCTGAGGCCGAATGAGCTGAATTACTTATCAAGACTTTCAGAACACACTCGGTACAGAACTAATGTGTTAACGTCACTTAGTTCTTTAGTTCTCACTTGCATCAGTGATTATTAGTTGGTTATCAAAGGATTGTGACTTTCCCACGTATAAGGACATGTGTACGTGTGGCATGTGTCACTGCTGAGTTCTGGTTTAATGCCTTCAGGTCTTATAGCTTCTCTCCAAACTATGTAAAAATCCTCTGTGGGGAAAAAAAAGGAGACCTGAGTCTGAAGCTCAACTCCTCTGACTTCCTGGTGGAGAAACCTGGATCGGGTCGTAAGCTCCGCCCACCACCACCACCACCTTCTGGCTCCAGGTGGGAGAGCAGAGAGCAGCAAGGTTGTAGTCGTCAGTGGCTGACACAGTGTTAGCTGTTGTGCTAATGCTCAAATCCGGTTCGGTAGGGTCCAGGTTTATTTGGCCCCGCCCACTGTCCCCACAACTGCACAGGATTGGTTCCTCAGGTTTATGACATGTGACGCTCCGGTTATCTGAATCTGAGTTTAACAGAGTCGCTGTGTAGATGAACTATAGAACAACACCATGTGGTCGTTACCAAGGTAAAACACCTGAGGCGTGAGCGAAGCAGTGCAGTGAAACTCAACAGGAATTTAATCTCACTGCCGAGAAGTGTAGCTAACTGAAAACTCTGAGATACACAGAGAAGTTAAAAAAAAAAAAAAACTTTTCCCCCTGGACAGAAAGTTCTGCATCTTCGAAACATTTCAGAAATAAAGAGGGAGATTTCAAACTGAGAAAGTCTGAGCTCGCTTAAAATTCAGAACAAGAACATCCAGAGGATTAAAGGAGAAGAAAGAAAGTAACTACGGGGAAGATTGGATTCGGAAAGAGCTTGACTCAAATTGGAGGTGACAGCAATTCCATTTCGGAGAGTTCTGCCTTGAGTATTTCAGAGTGACTTGGCCTTCGAGGAGGGGGGGGGGAGAGGAGGGGAGGAGGAATTAGAGGAGGGGTAGGGGAGAGGTGGAAATGAACAAATGGAATACTAAATATAGAGTCACACAAACAGGGGAGGATGGAAATGTACTAGAAATAAAACACACGTCGCACTGGGTGGAAGAAGTGAGCGCGTCACGTCAACTGCTAACGTGTTCATCAGGTGACTCCCTCTCCCTGCCCCCCTTCCTTCCTTCCTTGCTTCCTTGCTTCCATCCTACCTTTCATCTGTCCTTCCTAATTCACCTGTTTTCCTCACTAAGCTGCTCCTGAGCCGAGGCCTCTGAGGCTGCACTCATGGATTAAAAATAAATGAGAGGGTAAACACAGCATGAGAAACAGGCTGCTGAGCTCCGTGTGTTAACAGAGGAACAACAACGAGCTCGCCCCGGCTCCACGTTCATCACATCCTCTCACCTCAGTCTCTCTGCTCTCTCACCGTTCGTCTTTTTCAATCTCTCTAACTCTACACACACACACACACACCACTTTCCTAACATCTGCAGTTGAAACAACCAGAACCAGTTCATTTCGATGCACTGGTCACATCAGTGGGGAACTCGGCACCACACATTCATGAGCAGTTCGACTGTGGTAAATTACGACATGTGGTCTTCTGACGATTGTAAACCGACTCGACATCCGAGGAAGTAACGTGCTGCAGATACAGTGGAAACTGCTCCCAGGCCTGGACCTCAGTTGTTCCTGCACACACACTGTTAAAATAACTCACTCACAGAGATGGAGGGGTGGTTTACGCTGCTCATTGTGGGTGTTTTCATACAGGACAACATGTGGAAAAGAGCTCTGACTAAATGCCATGTGCTGTTAGGTCTCTGGAGCCACAGTGCGTAACCATCATATACACCTTGATCACGAGGGATCGGTCTAGTTGAACTTTGACCTCTCAGGTAGACTCCAAATCAGGTGCTATGGAAACACAGCTTGTTGTTGGCAGGGATAACGCACGGTTTGCTGGGTGTCGTAGAACTAAACCAGGCCACAACAGAGTCAGCACACATCCACAGCCCGCTACCTGCTCCACCTGCTGACTGTTGTGTTGAGTGTGACTGTAGTTACACATCAGTTTACTGTCACTGAGGCTGTGGAATGACGGTGAAGCTTATAATATGAGGACATTCATATCACATCATATGATCCTGGACTGTGGGCTCATAACGTGTCTGACCACCACATCACACTGATTCAACACCACCGTCAGTTCATGTTATATAACAAATAGAAAGAAGCTATTTTGTGACGCATTGCAGCCGATACAGTTACACAGTACTGTATTAGGGCTGTCAGACTGTATTTGATATCCAAGTATAGGAACGCAGGGTAAAGAGTTCATATTCGAATAATTGAACTGCGGGATCAATAAAGTTGATTCCGCTAATCAACTTTATTGCAAATAATACCAGAGGGTGACTGACTGTGGTTTTGTTTATTATAATTATTATATTAAACAACGATCATAATATAGTCTTGTAAAAGTCTTAAAACTCGTTCTTTAAATCCGCCATCATAGCATCATGAACGCGCAGCGCCAAAACCTGAACGCCGATCGCGCGTTCTCATTGCCCAGAGGCATGATGGGAGGGGCCCAAAGCATCATGGGGGGTGACTCTACTGCGCATATTCAGTGGGCCCATAACGTGGAAGTAAACCCGGAAGCCAGAAACTTTTTCGGCGTATGCGCCAGGCGAGCAACTCCGATTGAAATCAACGGCGGCCATTTTCGATCCGGCATCCAGTTCATGTAATACATCCATGGCTGCTACTAGCAGACTCGCGCGGGGCGTTCAGAGGAGTGACGTAGGAACGCCACGTTTCCCCGCGGTCACTGGTCTCGTGCTTATGTGTTGTTGCTGTGTATTTCTCATCGACTGTAGATCATGGATCTATACCTGCATGCCGTAGATGCACGCGAGCTCGTGACGTCACCCACAGCCGTTGTAAAGCTGAAACTCCAGGCCAATGAAAAAACGCGTCGATAGAAGAGTGTAGACTTCCGGAAAGCAGTTTTTTCCCGGGCTCCCAGTCGGCTACGTCATCAGATTTCCAACTCTGAAGTTGAGAAGAATCTCGCAATCCAAGATGGCGCCCGGTGCATCAAGAAGTGAGTAAAAGCTGAACACTGCTCTGATTGCTGGCCACCTTGACTTGTTTTTGTGTCGTTACAGTTGATTTGTGTCTGTTGATGTGTTCACGCTCAAACTATCACATACTGTGCTGTTACCTGCTGGTGTTAGCTAACTATGCTAGCAACAACAACAATAGTTAGCAAACGGGCTGCTTCTCTGACTCATTACCATCTCGTCACTGGGATGTGGTCAGCTCGCCTGTGACGGGACAGAGCTGTAGACATGTCCTTTTCTGTGGTAGAGTTGGACATTTTAACATGGGAGTCTAGTGAGACTCAGTGTTGGAGACTCACTCTAGTGGTCAGGAGAGGAACTGCAGCTTTATGTTACAGCCTTAGAGACATTGACCCTACATCCCAGTCCGTCTCTTGTGTTCATTTTATAACGAGCACCATTGTTGTTGTATTTTCTTATATGCATTGTAGCAGGTTGCTAATATATCCATTACACCTCCAGGCAGCAGCACCAGGTTAGCCAGGACACACCCCCACACCTCAGGCTGAGGTCAGGTCCACCTGGGCGACCTCCATCAGCCTCTCTGCGCCGCCTCATATGAAAACACTCACAGTTTGAGCAGGAGGTGAAAGAGCACGTGTTACAGCTGGTGGAGCAAACATAATAATTATAATAATTTCAGCCTCTCAAATATGAGGATTTCCTGTTTTCCTCTGTTATTAGTGATTACGGGAAATTTGGCAACTAATGCCAAAGTCACTGTCAGCAAACGCTAAGAACTTTTACCAGAATCAAAACCGAACATGTTTTACAAGCGTTCTCCCAGTGTATGGTGGGGGGACGTCCAAATGACATAATCTGAGAATTAATTCCCCATTTTCCAAATATTTACAAGCGTGAAACACTTCAAGCTGCTCAGGTTCGTCACCTGCTGGCAGCCTCTCAGAGGAAACTGAAAACGAGCTGACGGGCTGACAGTAAAACCCTCAGCTGCGCCACACGCTCGCGTCTTCGCCGTCTTCCCATCAGGTTGGAAAAAAAAAAAAAAACTGCAGCAGTGAAGGAGAGCCAGCTGCCTGCTTTCCTCTCTGCACCGGCCGTCCAGCTACAGCTGGCATCAGCTGAGGCTCACATGGCCTCTGCATGAGCCCAACGCTGAAGACAGTCACTCAGCTCATTGTCCCCCGAATAACACTGTGGTCTGTCTGTCCGTCTGTCTGCTCCCTGAAGAGAAGGCAGTCAGCTGATGGTTGTTAGTCACACTGCCGGTCCCTCTGCTCCGGCTGGGACTCTGGGTCGGTCATGTGCGAAACCAAACTCAACTGTCCAGCTGTGGCAGCAAGATCTCACACACACACACACACACACACAGGTCCCAGGTCATGACAGGACACAGGCTTTTGTTTCAAGGTGCTCCATTTGTCACATTTCCAGGTAAAACATGCTGGGATGGAGAGTCAAGTAAAAAACACCAGCCTTTGACATGGAACAGCTTGATCCTGTGTTTGACCTGTTTTCATCACCTGCTCTGTTTGTTACTGTGGTGGTCGTCAGTCACACTCTCACACTCACTCACTGTCAGCTGACACTGTTCAGGTCAGTCAGGGTTCAGGGCCTGAGAGGCAGAGGCCCTTGTGTCTCCAGCCTGGTCCGTCACTTTGCTGTGTCCCCGGCCTGGTCCGTCACTTTGCTGTGTCCCCGGCCTGGTCCCTCACTTTGCTGTGTCTCCGGCCTGGTCCGTCACTTTGCTGTGTCCCCGGCCTGGTCCCTCACTTTGCTGTGTCTCCGGCCTGGTCCGTCACTTTGCTGTGTCCCCGGCCTGGTCCCTCACTTTGCTGTGTCCCCGGCCTGGTCCGTCACTTTGCTGTGTCCCTGGCCTGGTCCCTCACTTTGCTGTGTCTCCGGCCTGGTCCGTCACTTTGCTGTGTCCCCAGCCTGGTCCCTCACTTTGCTGTGTCTCCGGCCTGGTCCGTCACTTTGCTGCGTCCCCGGCCTGGTCCGTCACTTTGCTGTGTCCCCGCCTGGTCCGTCACGTTAACGGCTGAGTTCCAGTCCGGTCTCTTACAGACCACAGACTGTATATGAGTCAGGCTCCTTCATGTGAAGGCTGTGATCGTCCCATTGTCACATCATCAAGTCAGTTCATGCTCTCTCACTGTCAGTCAGCACTGACACTGACTTTGCTTCAGAAAATTACCCACAGTTCATAGTGATGTCAAGTCAAATACAGAGAATGTAGTTGGACGCGTCGGAGAGCGAACCACTCCCAGTTCTGGTCCTGGTCAAGGTTCGGCTTACGGTACCGATTCGGGTGCCGGTTCCGGTTCTGGTCCCGGTGCGGGTCTCGGTACCGGTTCGAATTCCGGTACCGGTTCGGCTGCCGGTACCGGTTCCGGTTTTGGTACCGGTACCGGTTCGGGTGCCGGTTCCGGTTCTGGTACCGGTCCCGGTTCTGGTCCCGGTACCGGTTCGGGTGCCGGTTCCGGTTCGGATTCCGGTACCGGTTCCGGTTCTGGTCCTGGTTCGGGTCTCGGTACCGGTTCGGGTGCCGGTTCCGGTTTTGGCGCCGGTACCGGTTCTGGTTCCGGTTCGGGTCTCGGTACCGGTTCGGGTTCGGGTACCGTTCCGGTTCTGGTCCCGGTACCGGTTCGGGTCCCGGTTCCGGTTCGGGTCTCGGTACCGGTTCGGGTTCGGGTACCGGTTCCGGTTCGGATTCCGGTTCTGGTACCGGTACCGGTTCGGGTCCCGGTTCCTGTTCTGGTACCGGTCCTGGTTCTGGTCCCGGTTCCGGTTCGGATTCCGGAATCAGGACCAGAACCGGAACTGGTACCGGGTTCTGGTCTTGGTACCGGTCCTAGTTCTGGCACCGGTCCGGGTTCTGGTCTTGGTACTGGTTCGGTTTCCGGTTCCGGTAATGTCAGGGTTATGGTATGGTACCGGTACCTGTTGCACTTGTGGTGGTTCTGATATTCGTTCCGGCCCCATGGTCCTGGCTCTGGTCCTCTTCCCAGTACCGGTGCGGTCCTGGCTCCGGTGGTCCTGGTCCTGGTCCTGGTCCTGGTCCTGGTCCTGTCCCACTCCTCTGACAGCAGCTGGACCCTTCAGGGACACTCAGGTCACAGGTTAGAGCAGGAAACACAGGTTTTAATCACAGCTGTATTTTTGTCACGTTTTCACCCATATTATAGAAAGTCAGTTCTGAGTTTGCTGCGATCTTGTTCTACGTCCCGCTCCGTCCTCCCAGCTGTTCGGAGACACAGCCGGAGTAAACAGAGACAGACCAGACAGGTGTACAGGTGGACGGACTGGCTCCCAGAACTTCACACACCACCACAGGTGACAGGTCTCCTCCAGTGTCTGTAGCATGTAACGCTGCATCACATCTGTGTGTACATGCCGCTGTCCTCTGAAGACAGGCGTGTCACATGATCAGCACCAGCCCATATCACTTCTGCAGCGTTTACCAACTTCACTTGGCTCGCAGCGTGCGGCGCAGTGGCTTCCAAGGCAGCGGGGACGTGCAAGACCGCGGGCTGGGACACAGCAGGTGTGTCCTCGAGTCAGCCTGAGCTCACTGTCAGCTAAACACACAGACAGGAAACCAGGCCGCTGCTGTGAGAGAGGTGCACTGAACTTCCTCCTCACTGACATGTTTATAATACCTGAGCTACAGACTGGAGTGTGTGTGTGTGTGTGTGTGTGTGTGTGTGTGTGTGTGTGTGTGTGTGTGTGTGTGGATGGTCAAACTAACCAGAGACACCACAGGCTCTGCTGGGAAGTGTGAAACAGACATGAGCCAGAAAGACAGAGGCCTCTCATTTGTTTATACTGAGGCAGAGGAGAGGTGTAGACAAAGAGAGGGGGGAGGGGGGGGGGGGGGGGGGGGCTGAGTCAGAAGCCAACGAGAGGGTGAACTGAGGCTGATGAAGAGGATGAAAGAAGAAGCTGGTGTGAGGAGGAAACAGGGACAAAAGCTGCAGGACTCCATGATTTGTTTTCCTATACTTGTGTGTGTGTGTGTGTGTGTGAGTGTGTGTGTGTGTGTGTGTGTGAGTGTGTGTGTGTGTGTGTGTGTGTGTGAGAGTGTGTGTGTGTGTGTGTTTATTTTGGCGCTGACACTGTGTTGAATATTTTCTAAATGAACAGTTGAAGCTTTTGAAGTAGAGTTGAATCGTTTTCCTCGTTCCCTCCGGCCGCGCTGTGAGACGCTGAGAGCGGCGGCCATTTTGTTTTCAGGCCGTACGTTCGTCTCGGTGACGTCCAAACATTCACCTGGACTCACAGAGGAACTCTTTCCATTTAGGTGGCAAGAGGTCAAAGGTCAAGGCCACTGTGACCTGATGTAGTTACTCTTTACCATTGTTGGAAGACTTGGGTCAGTTTCCATATGATTAAGATGTAGGAATCAGCATGACCTTGACCTTTGACCTCTTCCCACTAAACCCAGTGTCCAAATTGAGTTCAAGTGGACATTTGTGTCGAGGCTAAACAACCTTCCTCAAGGAGGTCTTGAGAGGCAAAAATAGTGTTTTGTGAGGTCACACTGACTCTGACCTTTGACCTCTGACCGTCTCTCCTCAGCTGTTGTGGGCATTAATTCAAAACATGAAAAAAAGGAGCAGATGGACAAAAACATAGTTCCTCCGTCGAGTGTTGACGATGTGGAGACAGGTAGAAACAGGAAGTCAGCGTGTGTGTGTGCTGTGGTGGGCGGGGCCTAGCGCCTACAGCGTCACTCTCTGCGTGCTTTAAAATGCTTTACCGTTTCCAGGAGGTCAGTCGTATTGATAACTGACAGCTGATCGTCCGTCTTCACTCAGCCAGCTGCAGAGCTGCCCGGGCTCCTTCACATGGCAGATATTGGTGAGTCAGTGTGGGGGGGGGGCTGTGGACAGATGCCTCCTGAAGCCCTCTGCTTATTGATATTCCTCTGGCTCTGCTCTCAGTGGATCTGCAGCCCAGAGCCAGGAGCTGCTGCCAGGGAGGGAGGATTATTGGTTTGGACCGAGCCACTGACAGGGATTCAACATAATCATACTGCTGTGTTGCACCTCTGGGAAAGCTGCGTGTGTGTGTGTGTGTCCAAAAGTCTCCAGAAAGAAAAAAAAAAACCAGGAGGAGGGAGGGAGGGAGGGAGGGAGGGGTGGAGGGGAAGTGATAGAGTCTGGCCAGAGTGTGTCAGTGGCTGACAGCAGGATTTAAGAGCAGAGCTTCCAGTAAAGAGGAGCTCCTGCATGGGTCTGAGTCCCCATCTGGATGAGCACTGCAGCCAAACCCAGAGTTCACTGCACAGATATGAAAGGAAGGGGGGGTGGGGGGCGTGGGGGGGGGGGGGGGGGCAGGAAGCTGCACCTCACAACTTATGTTTCTATTTTCCATTTCAAGTCACTGCTGTTCTGCTTCTTACTCTAGTTTTTGTTACTGGGAACAAACTGAGCTCCTTGGTGTTGGTGGGCGGGGCAAACTCTCTCTAGACCAATAGCATCACTTCATTCTTTACCTGTATGTTTGTTGTTGTTCATAAATATGTTAACTGGCTTTTCACTGTGGTTGGATCTGAACAGCAGACGTTAACAACAACAGGAGGTGTTACAGACACAGACTCAGACACCAGGACCAGGTTGAGCGCTCGTCGTTTGGACTGCGATGATCTCAGGTAGTGGACTGATCTTAAACTGAAGCAGGTGTAGGAGCTTCCACAGGTGCGTCTGTGACTTCAGCACATGACCTAAACGCTGTTCTTCCCTCTTGTTTCCTGTGTGCTCGGTGAAGCGTGATCTCCACAGGCCGTCGTCTCCGCTGAACTTTTTAACTGTTGCTCCCAGCCTCCGTACGAGCACATGACGCCACGATAGACGGGAATCAATCAATACATAAAGAACGATGTCCTTTCCCTCTGGCGTACGTCGCAGACATGAAAGTTACTGTCATCTGCAGAATTTCAAATACTGCTCCCGCTGAAGAGGCTTTAGTCCGCCGCTGCTCTTTCAGTGACCTTTCCTCACAGAGGTCAGAGTCAGCGTGGCCTGAACGGATGGATGCTTCAGTGGCGCTCACACATTGCTGACATTTAGTCGCTGCAGTGAAGTGGAGGTTGGCAGAAGCCTCAGAGACAGACCAACTATCTGCATGAAGAGATGCCACAAGAAGGAGGAGAGAAATCATGAAGCAGCTAGTAGCAACAGGTCGGTGTCGGCCAATCAGATGAGAGAAGGCTCTGAGCCTCTCTTCTGATTGGCTCACTGCTAGCATCACATTAGCATCATGCCAACATCATGTCAGCATCATGTCAACATCATGTTAGCATCTACAGCGTCACATCATCAAGATGTTAGCATTAGGTTACCATCCATCAGCATGACGTTAGCATCACATAAGCATGACATTAGCGTCACGCAAGCATGATGTTTGCATCATGTCAGCATCATGTTACCATCCGTCAGCGTAACGTTAGCAACACATCAGCATGATATAAGAATGAAATCAGCGTCACATTCACGTCATGTCAGTGTGATGTTAGCATCACATCAGCATGACATTAGCATTAAGTTAGCATCACGTTAGCAACATGCTACCATCCATCTGCATTACTTCAGCAACACATAAGCTTCACGTTTGCATCATGTCAGCGTCATGTTAGCATCAGCAAATCAGCATGACGTTGCCATGAGGTTAGCATGACGTTAGCATGAGGTTAGCATCATGTCTGTCATTACGAAGATGATTGTAAGTGGCGACCTCTGTATGTGGCTTTTACACAACCAGTGCTACATGAGACCTGCTCCATTTCACGATGTATTTCTTGTGGTAGCATCATCAGTGACCATCTGTTGGAGCAGCAGCATGCTAACATTAGCCACCAGAAGCTAGAGCTCATACCAGACCAGATGAAACAGCAGGGGGCGTGTGACAGAGAATCCAAAGGTCTCGTTGCCAGTGTTTTCAACTCTTCATTACAGAGAGTGTGTGTGTGTGTGTGTGTGTGTCCTGGAAACTTGAGCTAAGGCTGTTCTGTCAAACTGTCTCATAGATGAAGAACAGCTCCAGACATGTTGATGCGTGACACAGCTCTGACAATTTTAGACATTTTAACGTGGAAAAGTGACATATTCTAACTTTCAGGTGCAGATCTGTGTCTGGTTGCATCAGCCCATCGCCATGTGTGAGTCTGTGTTACTCATGTGCAACGGCTTCCTGTAAAGCATGTTTCTGAATGCATCATTCTGGCTCTGTGTGTGTGTGTGTGTGTGTGTGTGTGATTCAGCGTGGATCTCGAGGGCAGGTGGTGGGAGTGTCGGCGGGTTCAGAGCTAAAAGTGAAGTGAAAAGTCGATGGTGGCGAGTCAGTGAGGCGAGGACGCAGGTCACAGTCGAAGTTATATAATGATGATTTCACTGTGTGAGGCTGAAGCTGCAGCTCCACAACAAAACAACAACATCGCAACAACTTCTCTCCTCAGACCAACACGTCGGCCTTAAAGCTCCACACGGTATAAAGGTAGACGTGCGTCCACATGAAGTGGTTAAACTGAACTGCCTTGTTCTGCAGGAGCTGTGACCCCGAGCTGTGACCCCGAGCTGTGACCCTGTGAGCTGAGCCTCTCTCAGCTCAACGCCATGTTTGGACCGTGTCGGCCGGACGTGCGATGAAGCCCTGTGTTCACGCTGCACCGTGTCTCGCCGTCTGCAGGCTGAGCTCAAACAGCAGCCGTGACAACAAACAGCAAGTGAAGCAGCGAGAACTTTAAAGGTCTGTACGTGTCCTCAGCTGCTCCACGCGCTGCTCCACGCGCCTCCTCGTTAGTTTCACGCCCTGTTAACGTCTGAGCTCCAGGTTCTCGGGTCTCACGCTCGACAGATATTTGTGATCAGAGTTAAACACACGGGGAGAGTCAAGACAAAGACTGATGACGCACCGGGACGAAGACAGCTGCCTGCTGTGGTGTCCTGGATTCGGCGTCCTCATCTGTCCTCGCCGTCCAGACGGCTGTCTCCTCTCCCTCATCCTATTCATCTTCTGGGCCTTCATTTCTCCCAGAGTTCATTGCTCTGCAGGGGAGCTACAGGTGTGTGTGTGTGTGTGTGTGCACAGATGGATGAAGCACAGTGTGGCGTCGTGGAGGGATTTCTCCCTCTGATGTGTTTTTCATGCTGTGCCCCCCCCTCAACACACACCTCCACTGAATCACTCACTGCGTCTCTCCCAGTGGGGAGTGTGTGTGTGTGTGTGTGTGTGTCTGAGGAGGACGGCATGTGAAGGAGGAGGGAAGAGTTTGAATATTAAATATTGAAGGACACGCGACGAGGACGTGTCATTTCACAGGCTTTTACACTTTATGTTTAGATTTCATGCTGTAACCTGCAACGACCTGACGTCACATGATGTCTCCTGTCTGTCTCCTGTCACCTGTCTGTCTCCTGTCTGTCTCCTGTCTGTCACCTGTCTGTCACCTGTCTGTCACCTGTCTGTCACCTGTCTGTCACCACCGGCGTGAACTTGTCAGCAGGTTGAGCAGCAGTAGCTGGTCGGATGTTCAGATGTGACCTGTTTTGACCCGGGCGACTACACGTCACAGTTTGGACCTCGTGTCCCGCCCACTGACAGGAGCCACGGTCAGGTGTTGTTCACCTGTCCCTCTCTTCACCTGTGTGTTTATGAACAGGTCCAGTGAGTGTTTGCAGCTTGTTGAAGGAAACATGTTGTCACACGGGGCTCAGACCTTCACACTCACAACACACACACACTTTAGAGCTAAAGTAACCAGCTCAGTGAGCAGAGTCACACACCTGCTCCTGTTCCAGAGTCACACACCTGCTCCTGTTCCAGAGGACACACACCTGCTCCTGTACCAGAGGACACACACCTGAGGCGACGCTCCGCCTTTAATAACTGATGTTCAGCCTCTGGACCCACACGTCAGACAGACATTACATCATGTAACCTCAGCCGTGAGCAAGACGCCGGCACTTTGATCATATTTCACATCGCATTCTTCGTCCGGCTCGGTCGGCGGCCATGTTTGCGAGGTGACGGTTCCTGCTCTGTCGCAGGAGATTCTGTCACATGTTGACACGACACACCTGAGAATCACCTGGACAAATAATCAGGCCCCCAAATCCTCTCCGGTGTAACCAGCCTGAAGCACAGATGAATTCTGGGTAAACACACCTCAGACAGGACGTTCAGCACGTCCGCGGCTGTGAGCGCCGCGTCGCCGCTCGTCGTCTCCTCATTCGGCCATGAGACGGCAGCGAGCCCGCAGCGCTTTACATCTGCTCCGTCGTTCCATAACCGTCTCGCCCACAAACAAACAAAGGCGCTTCTGTTGTGCGCCCGTGTCTGGGATGCGAAGCCCCGTCCGTGGTTATATCATCGAAACACCCAAACCACATGCTGTAAATCGCAGGCTGCGTAGAAAACTTCATTACGGCTCATCCAAGTCGCTGCTTGGGTTTTACTGTTAATTAAAATTCCATGTATGGGAGTTGGGCCGCGAGGAGGAGACCTGCTGCTCCAGCCGCCCGGGACGCATCATGGAGGCTTTATGGATCGTCAGTGAAATGAAAACAGAGTGTGTGAAGACAGTCGGGACAGAAACGGCAGCCATTGTGAAATCTAAACAAGGGTTGGCTTTCGCAGCGCGGTGTGGTTTGTGAGGCGGCGGAGGGCAGGGGGTGGGGGGGTCGATGTCAGCCTCTGTCCTGCATCAGCGGCACAGTAACGTGGGAGCAAACGCTGGCTCAGGGGGAGTCCGGGGTCTCGAGGGTCAGGCAGGCAGGACCCGCTGCTCTGGGAATCGAACCTGGGATGCGACAGCGCCACGAGGCCGGCTGGCAGCAGCCTCCCTCCTCCCATGTGTCAACACAGTGGACAGAGCGTGAGCGTCTCGTGTGGACCGGCCTCGTCCTGCTGCTCCGCTCTGAGTGTGTGTGTGTGAGTGTGTGTGTGTGTGTGTGTGTGTGTGTGTGTGTGTGTGTGCGCGCAACAGAGAGGTAATTAGTGTGAGGTGATAATAAAGCAGTAACACACAGCTCGTAAAGATGTGGTTTGGTTTTTTGGGCTCGGGTGCCAGCCTGACAGAGTTAACCCTTCGCTCACCACAGTCACACACTCTGTGCATGCTGGGAAGTCAGGTGATCACACAGAGTGACTTCACCTGGATGGTCAGGGCTGCACTCTGCACACCCCTCCAGACGTCTCACCTCTAGCCGTGAAGCAGGAAGTGGTGTTTTGGACCGTGATGGACGCTGGACAGCAGCTAATAATCATCTGATGATGTGACGGCTGCTTCTTGATCTGAGCAGGTACCAACACACCTGACGGGCAGGTGTCACCCCTCCTGATGATCTTCTGATGAGCTGCTCCTCTGCTCTGAGTGAACGTCCTGCAGCTCCGGCTTTCAAGGAACGTTCACCTGGTCCTGGTGTGTGGGGACCTGAGTAGCTGACCTCTGACCTTTGTGCAATGTAAGAAGTGTCTGCAGAGTGAAACAGGAGCAGGGATGTTGTACCAGGAGCTTTACGGCCCTGAATCCAGAGTGAGACAATGAATGTGGGTCAGTGTGTCACCGGCCGATCCTCCTCCTCCTCCTCCTCCTCCTCCTCCTCCTCTTCCTCCTCCTCCTCCTCCTCCTCCTCCTCCTCCTCCTCCTGCAGCACCTGTGTGTCGTTCACAGAGTCGACTCTGGCACAGACTCACAAAGCTTCGTGTGCGGTGTAATTACTGAAAGCTGCGGTGCAAACGCTCCGAGCCGCTCGACTCTGACACACATCCCAGGCTCAACACCGGCGACTTCCTGACTGCGGATCCTGTCGAGCGGCTCCGCCTCAGCAGGATCATTCAAAGGTCTGTGTGTGTGTGTGAACCGGTTCAGCTCCCAGGGCTGAGCCTCAGCAGGTGCAACAGGTGCTGACAGCTGTCTCACTTCACACCCAGCTCCACCTCGGCAGATTGTCCAACTCACAGGTGTGTTGTGCAGACGACAGGTTTCTCCTCCATCACCTGGTCTTAGAGCAGGAAGCACAAGCATCAGCTTCTCTGGCTTCTTGTTGGTCGTCATGTCGACACGTGGCTCGTCTCTTCACTGTGACAGTTTGTTGTCAGGTGAACAGTCTGTGCATACCTCAGATCAGAGACAACGGTCAGCTTGACACCAGATCAATAATTAAAGCTGATCAGCTTTAAACAGAGTCAATCAGAGCGTCGAGGCGAGTGTAGAGCAGTCTGCACGACTACTACATTTCCCATCATGCTCCTGTTTTACAGGAAGAAAAGACGTTTGCTCTTTGAGTTCAACATTTCTCTTTCTGTCACTGTCAAAGTTAGAGAGGTCAGCATTTCCTGTTTTATTTTGAAATTGTTCACCTCGTGTCCATTAACCCCGCCTCCTTCTTGTATTTAACTCCAGCGAACCCCGCGACACGGCACGCAGTCAGTTTGGCAGTTTGGCAGACCGAGGTGCGCAGAGATGGGTGTGGTGGCGCGGCGTGGCGGCGCAGTAGAGGGAGGTGTGGACAGGTTCAGCTCAGCGCAGGCGGAGCGCGGCTGGTCGAGTGGTAGTTTGGCTCGACCGGCGCACAGGGCGCTGCGCTGCACTGTCGCCAGGTGATGTTTCTAATGAACTTGTCCTGACGAAGTGTCTCCTGCTCCTCCTCCTCCTCCTCTTCCTCCTCCTCCTCCTCCTCCTCTGTTTGTGGCACCAGACTCATGAGTGTAACGTTACATCATCCAGTGATGACACTTCAGTGTTCATTGTCTTTGTTTATGCAAATTAGCAGGAAGTAAATGTGTTTGTGAAGGAAACAAGTTTAAGTCGCAGCAGAATCACACACACACACACACACACTTACATGTCTGTCATTATCTCTCTATAGCTGTCAGAGTATGAGTGTGTGCTTGATGTATTTTATTCTGTTTTCATGAGAGAGAGAGCGAGCGAGCGAGCGAGCATCAGTCTGTACAGTGTGTGTGATTGGAGCCCACAGGGGGCGTCGCTACAACTGGCTGACTACAACCCTGGATCCTCTCACATGTTGTTACAACAACCCTGCAGTCACCCTCATTATCCAGGAGCCCTGCCACTCTCTCTCTCTCACACACACACTGTGACACACACACACACACACACACACACTGTGACAGACACACACCTCTGCTGCCATCCTCTGTTTACAGCTGCTGTCAGACCCAGAACATCACAAATGTTTTGCAGCAGGTGGAACATCACGCAGCGTCTCTTTCTCTTTCTCTCTTTCTCTGCGTCTCATCTCTCGCTTCTCTGAATCTGTCAGGCGCCTCGTTCAGGGACGGGGGTGAACGACGGGTCAGTGAGTCTGCGAACTTCTCCCCGGCAGCAGCAGCAGCAGCAGAGTCCTGATCAGAGCGTGGCTCATCTGTGCTGGAGGATGGAGGAGCCCACAGGCCTCTGGCATGTCGTCCGTCTGAGAGGCGGCTCTTATCACGGTGTGAGCCCCCCTCCTCCTCCTCCTAACCCCTCCTTACCCCCTCCTCATCCACACCTCCATCCCTGCGCTCTGGCTCTGGCTCCTGCTGCTGCAGCGTTCTGGTTTTAATTACCTCCTGTGAGAGCCGAGCAGCCAGGCAGCCAGGCAGCGGCTCATTAGGTTTATCAGCAGGTGCGAGTGCTAACCTGCCGTGACCCCCCCCCCCCCTTTCTTCTGTCACCAGTTCACTCTCTCTGTCACTCCTCTTGTTTCTTCCTCTTCTTCAAAGTCTCTCTCTTCAGTTTCGCCTCCTTCACAATAAAGTTTCCTGCACATGATTTTTTTTCCAGGCTTTTATTCTGAAAACACCCTGTTTCCCTGCAATGAGCTCCATCAGTTCACACCTGTTCAACAAGAGCTCCCAACACAGCAGAGGTGTTTCTGGAGGACACAATACAGTGAGGGACCAGGCTAAAGGCTAATGCTAAGCTAACAGTCCATGTGATCAACAGCATGTGAATCATGTGACACTGACTCAGCTTCTTGTCAAACCCCACGAACAGGTAGCAAGAGGAAGAACAGCTGAAGGCCCCAGACTGGTCCCTCGCTTTACTGTGTCCCCGGACTGGTCCCTCGCTTTACTGTGTCCCCGGACTGGTCCCTCGCTTTACTGTGTCCCCAGACTGGTCCCTCGCTTTACTGTGTCCCCGACTGGTCCCTCACTTTACTGTGTCCCCGGACTGGTCCCTCGCTTTACTGTGTCCCCGACTGGTCCCTCACTTTACTGTGTCCCCGGACTGGTCCCTCGCTTTATCGTGTCCCACAGTTCAGGCTTTTTTAACAAATACACACGACATAGTTCAAATGAAGTAAAAAACACAGAAGAAGAAGGTGAATGAGTGCTGAAGCGTCGACTCCTGTCACTGTCACCATGGATCAATATCATTAACTATGATGTGATCAGATTTATAACATTTACATGACACGCTGCAGTGGTGGGTTCATTCTGTCTCTACTCACATCAATACAGTGAACCTCTGTCTCTCTGCCCCCCCCCCCCCCCCGATGGCTCGTAGTGAGACAAACAGAAGAAGTTCTGCACCATTAGTCTGGAGATGAACTCATTAACACACACACACAGTGTTGTGGTGAACCGTCTCCGTCTCATGCTTATTATTTTTTAATCTTCCTCCTCCTCCTCCTCCTCCTCCTCCTCCTCCTTCATCTCCTTGTAAAAAAAAATAAAATCTGTTATTTTGGGGGGGTTTGACAAACGCAGGAGTCAAACTCCGGTCACCGGCTCCACAGCAGCAGCAGCAGGAGGAGGAGGAGGAGGAGGAGGAGGAGGAGCTGCGGAGCGGATCAGATCTGCTGCCTTTCATTTCATCTCCACACAGAGAGAGAGAGAGAAATCCTGACACCCAGAAAGAAAGACAGAAAAAAACATGTTTCTTGGAGGATGCTGTGAACGAGGGTTCACGGTGAGGACACGAGGAAACGAGGGGAGAGGGAGAGAGCTTGTTGCATGCCGCCCCCCCCCCCGGTGCTCTGAAGTCTGGCTCCAGTCCGACTCACTGGGAACCAGGAGGAGCAATTACCAGGGAGTGATTCTGACCTGCTGCTCTCCATGATTCACCATAAAAATACTATTTCTCAGGTTATTGTTAAAGCTGCAGGAGCCAATCAATGCCCCCCCCCCTCTCACCCCCCACCACCACCACCTGCCCCGGGGCCCCCCTCTCCATCATTTAATTACTCCTCCATCAATCAATGGAAAACACATTTTTAGGAAAGCCAATCGATACTGTGGGGGGACTTCACTGATGAAAGGGATTGTTGCCTGACACACACACACACACACACACACACACACACTCTCACACACACACACAGGGCTCTGTGTATGTGATGTATTGATCGTGATACAGTCTAATGTGCCTCTGTGTGGACGGAGCAATTTTCAGATTTGTTTAATATTTCCATTTGTGTTAAAACTCATTTTAGACGTGTGTGTGTGTGTGTGTGTGCAGTGTGGGCCGTGTGTGTGTGTGTGTGTGTGTGGTCTCAGGTGTCAGTCCAGAGGTGTACAGCTGTTCTCATGTGCCCATTAACAACATGATTTGATGACAGACACAGTGTTAAGGTGGTGTGTTTTCTGGTTTGACATCTGTAACTCCGTCAGTCCACCTTAAATGTCAGTGACAGACAGTGAAGTGGTGACTGTCTCTCTGACTGTCTCTCTGACTGTCTCTGACTGTCTCTCTGACTGTCTCTCTGACTGTCTCTGACTGTCTCTCTGACTGTCCTCTGACTGTCTCTCTGACTGTCCTCTGACTGTCCTCTGACTGTCTCTCTGACTGTCTCTCTGACTGTCCTCTGAGGACCGGATCTTCATGTTTCAACCAGATTATGCAAAATGCACGTTTTTTATTTCATCACATGAAGAAGAGAAGCAGCAGAGCGCTGTTGTCGTTGTCGGCGCCGCCGCCGTCGTCACTGCTCTGTAACTGTGTCTCAGCTGAGCGCTGCATGATGTCACTGATGTCTACTTCCTGTTCCTGCTGTAGTTTTACCCTGAAAGTCGTCCCACAGCCTTGAGGACGTTGTCTCTCTTGGGTTTGTCTCCACACAGCATCACCGCACCATCTCTGGACCCAGCACCACCACCACCACCCGGCTCTCTGCCGCCTGTGGTCACCCGGACCCTGAGGGAGACCACGTGGGTCGGAGTCAGAGTCTTCATTGAGGTGACACACACACACACACACACAATGGGAAGTTAATCATGTGACTTTTCAAGCCAATCAGGTGGCACTTCCTGTTTATAAATGACATGGCGTCCAATCTTTCTGAATTTGTAGCACGTTTGTATCGTCACAAGTCGCAGTGTATTGTGGGCCACGTGTGTGCGTGTGTGTGTGTGTGTGTGAGACAGTGATCCATTAGAGTTGCACAGTGGATTAATTAAAGTGGCACCTCCTGTTCAGACACAATGAAGGGAGGAGCCATGAGAGGGAAAGGTTAAAAGATAATGAAATGAAATCTGTGTGACACACCAGACCTCTCTCTCTCACACACACACACACACACACACACACACACCCTGGAGATCGTCCGTCACTGGCTGCAGATATGAAGAGGCTGTAATAGTTCTGTAACCATTATGAAAGGTGTAGAATAATTGACCTCTGTGAGGCCATTGATCTGGTGATGACAGATACGACGGGTCACATGACACACGTCCACGTGTGAAAATAATGGAGACAATTCAATCTGCTCTCGTACGTTCAGCTGAAGGACGAGTCCACTGTCCCTGCAGCTCCTCACTCTGTATAAACATCCTCCACAGTTCATTCACTACACAAACTGTCACAGTGACACGCTGCAGGCAGGAACACACACTCTCTCACACACACACACACACAGTCTTCATTCACACAGGTGAAGGAAACTGTGCAGGTCAAGTGTGTTTGTTCTTGTGTTGGAGACGAGCTGCAGCAACATCACCACACAGCGCTGATGATGAAGTGGTGGGTCAGTCACACAGTGCACCACGCTGCTGCAGCTGCACGTCCACACACATGAGGAACAGCGCACATGCACCAGAGTTAAAGTCCACACACACACATGAGGAACAGCACACATGCACCAGAGTTAAAGTCCACACACACACATGAGGAACAGCACACATGCACCAGAGTTAAAGTCCACACACACGAGGAACAGTGCACATGCACCAGAGTTAAAGTCCACACACACATGAGGAACAGCGCACATGCACCACACACACACATGTAATTTATACATTACATATGAAACCTACCAGAAATGACAACAATCTCATACAGTGAGGAACATGTCTTGTCCATGTAGATGTGCATGTATAAAACACTCTTTGACATAACATGTATGTAATCACTGTTCAATGACCAGTTTTCTATCAATCACTGTGTAATGACCATATTTGGGTGTGTATTGTAGAATGTTCGGGCTCGAGTGGGTGACATCATCAGCTCCAGTGGGAGGAGTTGTCTGAAACTTTTCTCTTTCTCTCGTCCTCCCGCCCACAGGTTACACTCTACACGCCTGATCTTTCCCTCAGTTGTAGACAGACTTGTTGTGTCTCTGACAGTGTCCTCATCACAGCAGAGAGACTGACAGGGTTTAAACTGTGAGCCTCTGAGTGAGGCCAGGTCCCTTCCTGCTGCTGCCCATTCACTCTAATACAAAGATTTTCTGATAGAAGCAGAAGGGACCCCTGTTTTTAACTCACACGGGTTTCCAAAATATTTCCTGTAGAAACACCACAGTCACGTCACAGTGTTCAGGAAGTCCTCTGGACGCTCACCGTCTGCTTCTTGTTCTGACAGGAGCTACCGTTTTGTCAGAATCAGCCCAAATGTGAGACCAGCGCCGAGGCAGATTATCACCCTTTTTTCAGCGTTTCCGTCTGCCTCGGCCTGGGGGCGCGTCCAGTGTCGTGGCAACCACCTCACGTTACCATGGCAACCTCTGAGCCTCAGGCCAGAGCCACAGCTGAGACACATTCATTAATCGGGGACTCCTTTGATATCTCTGCAGGTGATCTACTTCTGAGCCCCGTCTCCCATACATTTATATCAGGTCACAGGTCACATACCTGACGTCCTCACTCACCTGATCTGTTCTACCCAGCCACATGTCTGTAAGCAGACATACATTTACATATACATTTTCAAACAAGATGCCCCCCCCCGTTCTCCATGACGACCGGCCTGTCTCTCCTCCGCTCCCTCAGACTCACTCTGACAAACCTGATGTGAAACGTGTCAGACATTTAGATTGAAATGAGTTGAATTAATTCAGATTGAAGAAGAGGAGCGAAGGAGTCGGACAGATGTTTCAGCCCCTGGAAACAAGGAGGACACATGAATCCTACCACACGTCTCCTCACTTTCTCTGCAGGCTCAGGTCCAGAGTCGCTCCTGCTCTCAGCCGAGGAGCTCCACATGAATAATAACGAATCCGTTGTAATAACCCGCGGCGCTCGGGGCAAAGATTTAAAATCCTGGACTGGAGAATTAAAGAAACTCTGACTTCAGATTCCTGCAGCCATCGTTTCTCATTTTTAGTCGTTTCACCGCTCGAAACGTCTCCATCTCAAAGTTAACAAAAGTTGGTTCAGTCTTTGAAGGTCTCGGCATAAATGAGACGACCGCGCCTGACAGGTTCTCCTCCGAGGAGCCGGTTACTCTGAATTCATAATGGAGGCCGACGACTACCCAGAATATCTGGTCAGGCCCTGAGTCACTGTGGTTCTGAGAACCAGGAGGAGCTCCAGGAGGAGCTCCAGGTTCTCCAGGAGGAGCTCCAGGAGCTGCCACTGTAATGTCTCACTGAGAACCAGGAGGAGCTCCTCGTCCTCCTCTTCTTCCTCCTCCTACTCCTCCTACTTCTCCTCCTCCTCCTACTCCTTGTCCTCCTCCTCTTCCTCCTACTCCTACACCTACTCCTCCTCTTTCTCTCTCCTCCTCCTCCTCCTTCCTCCTCCTCTTCTTCTTCCTCCTCCTCCTTCTCCTCCTCCTCTTCTTCTTCTTCCTCCTCCTCCTCCTCCTCTTCTTCTTCCTCCTCCTCCTCCTCCTACTCCTCCTCTTCTTCTTCCTCCTCCTCCTTCTCCTCCTCCTCTTCCTCCTCCTCCTCCTCCTCCTGTCAGCTCATCTTTCATCGTACACATGGCTTCATAAAAAGGTCAGTTGTTCACATGGCGATAAATTGATTATCTGATAGAGCAGCCGATCAATTGACCGATCAATGATCCAGTCCACAGAAGAGAGAACTGGGTGAACTGAGTCCTGTGTGTGAAGGTGGCCTTGGCTCAGCCCTGAAGGTGAATGAACACACAACACCAGAGTGTGACGGGCCTCAGACGTGCGTCCTGGAGGTCGCGTCTCTGTGGTTTGCGTTGCGTTTACATCATGTGATGATGATGCGTCATACGTCCTGATCGTGTCAGAGACGAGCCACAGCTGAGACTGATCATCCTTTACATCAGACTTAGAGCCGTGAACACAAATGGTCCATATGTAAAGCACAAGGACACAGACAGTCACTGTATGTGTGTGTGTGTGTGTGTGTGTGTGTGTGCAGTGACTTGAGCCCTCAGGGCCACCGTAGTTGTGAACTGGCGCATGCAAATGAATGGACTTGAGTTTGAAAAGGTTTGTGGACCTGATCTCATGTTGTGTGTCCTCATCAGTATTCTTGTTGTTCTTAAGGCTGTGGGTGATTCAAGGCCAGATTCTCACCGTGGGAAAAATGAATTAACATCAAACTCCAAAGAGCTCAGTGACCTTCAGCAACACAACAGGCCGAGTGTCGACGCTGCGGCTGTGGAAACGTTAATACGTCCAACTCTCAGTTGTAGAGTGAAGTCATTCTTCTGATCAATCAGTCATCAATCACTGAACCTCACACAGCTCAAACACGAAGCTGTGTGTCTACGAAGGCAGTGCATCTTTCAGACTTTACCTCCAACCAACCAGCCTGCAGGAGGTCGACCTTTGACCTTTTGGATATAACATCTCATCGCTTAATTTTCCTTTATTGATGTTTGAGTTAAACTGCGTCATAATCATCAAATTCATTCGTGACGTATGGTGACCTTTGACCTCTGACCACCAAATACTAATCAGTTTGTCCTTCAGTATTTGGACGTCCTCAGATGTCACAGGCTGTGACCTTTGACCTTTGGATCCCTGAGTACAAACAAAATGTTTGATGCTAAATTGTAAAGACCGCCCCCCCCCACCCACCCCCCCCAGTTGTTAACGAGATATCAAGTTAAGGTGAACGAGACGGGCCGAGCAACCATCGTCGTCGCCGTGGAAACGTGAAAATAATATAAATAAAAACACAGTTTAATTTGCAACAGGCTCCACTTCACTACACTGTATTTCACGCATTGGAAACTCTGTAAATTCATTACAGGTCTGTACGGCTGAGTAACACACACACACACACACACACACACACACACACACACAGAGCCTCACTTAGCATTTCTATGGACTTGACACACACACCCACCAAGGAGGTATGAAGGTGTGACCTGCATGGTAAGAGGAAGTATTGATTAGTCAACTGTGGTCATGATCCATGGTTGAATCTAACTGCACACACACACACACACACACACACACACAGAGAAAACCCTAATAAGCAGAAATGATTCCCACCAGCTCATATCCAACGTGCATATTCTGTAAAAACACACACACACACACACACACACACTCGTGTTGTGAATATTAATGGTGATACGCTGCAATAATTAAATAATAGTGAAAAGTAATTAACACACACACACACACACACACACACACACACACATGATTTATGATTGTGGACGCTGCAGACACACACAGCCGTGGACGGTAACACTCGTCCTCCTGTGTCCACTCTCCCGCCCACACGCTCTCACTTAATAATGATAAATCCCATAAAAAGCGGCGGCGTGCTGAATAATACATGCCTGTCTCTTTAAATATATACATATTACCTCATGAATAATTAACCCCTTCATTTCACAGCTGTCTCTTCGACACAGGACGACGAGAAGAAAGACCTCGGTTCATCGACGTCCCTCCTCCTCCGCTGCCGCTCAGAGGCCGCGGAGCAACACGCAGAAATCACGGCTACGTCTGTTTTGGACACGTTGGTTCACGTCTTTGTTCGTGATCCACAGTGACTCACGCCAGCGTGTGCCGATAAAGGGCCGTGTTCATGTTTTCATTCTGTCTCCTCTCCTGTTATAGGTTGGAGTCGCCCAGTGAGCTGGCCACGTGTAACCCCGCCCTCGCCCTCGCCCTGCATCTACGGTGGACCAGAAGGCCATAAAACACACACTGACACAAACACCTTCATCAGTTTGATAAAAACTCACAGCACAACAGCAGTGTTTCTGGGGACACAATAAAGTGACGGACCAGGTCAGGACCTGCTTATGTAGTAGTAGTTGTAATAAGTAGCTAGTAGCTGTAGTACTGTAGTTGGTGTAAGTAGTAGTTGTAGTAAGTACTTGTAGTTTCAGGAGTAGTGGTAGCTGTAGTACTAGTAGCAGTAGTACTTGTAGTAGTTGTAGTAATAGTAGCAGGTGTTGTAATATGAGTCATAGAAATAGTTGTAGTAGTAGTGAAGTAGTGGTAGGAGTTGTAGGTAGTAGTAGAAGTAGTGGTACTTGTAATGGCAGTAATTGTAGTAGGAGACAGAAATAGTAGTAGTAGTAGTTGCAGCAGGAGTCGTTTTAGTCGTTACTGGTACTGACAGTAGCAGTTGTTGTACTGGTATTGTAGTAGCAGTAGTAACAGGAGCAGTACTCGATAGAATACTGTGATAGAAGAAGTGGTAGTAGTACTTGTAGTAGTTGTAAGAGTAGCAGTTGCTGCAGTAGGAGTCATAGAAATGTTGTTGTAGTAGTAGTTGACATAGTTCTAGTAGAAGCTGTTGTGGTAGTTGTTGTGAGTAGTAGTTGTCAAAGAAGTAGTAGTACTTGTATTAGTTGTAACAGTAGTAGTTGGAGTAGGAGACAGAAATATATATGTTGATGTAAGTAGTATTTGCAGTGGTTGTAATAGCAGGAGTAGTTGTAGTATTAGCAGTAGTAGCAGTAGTACAACTACTACAGCAGCTACTGACCAGTCTCCTGTGCGTCACTAATCGTGAACCCGCGTCACCGCAGTCAGACCTGTTTGGTTTACAGGGGAAACGTCACGTGCTCATTTCAAAATAAAAGCACAACGTCATCCAGGATTAACCAATCAATCTAATCAGATTAGTTTAGTTTGATAACAGCATGTTAGCCTGGATTAGTTAATCCATACCTGAAGAACAGACCCAGGACCAGCGTGCACAGGGTCGGAGGACCTGGACCGATCAGAGCATGAAGACACAGGGACGACCTCAGTGTCAACAGACAGGAAACTGTACAGGAACATCTGCGTGGTTCTTCCCCTCCGCGAGGCGCCGGAGCGCCGGAGGACCGGAGCGCCGGAGCGCCAGAGCCAGAGCAGATTAAACCTGGATTAAGTAGATTAGAGACAGACTCCAACCTCTCAGCAACATTAGCGGTGATACCTGCGACCGTGGGGCCGCTGATGGGCCGGGACAGGAACGATGAAGACAGGCCTGCGGCGGGCAGGATTAGACCGGTTTATACTGAACCTGCCGCAGATTCACTTTAATGTGGATCTGGTCCAGATCCAGAGGGAGGGGGCGGCCGAGGAGTCAGAGGAGCATCAGCGCTTATTGGCTGTGTAACCGAGAGCAGGCAGGACAGGTCGGGTTAATGAGCTGGACGCGTCCTGCCCAGGTCGCGAGGCCGCGGCAGCTGTGAAGGGAGGCTGCGTGGAAGGAGCTGCGTTCAGGGGCTGTTGGATTTATAAACGCTTAGAAACAGGAAAAGACAACATCAATGTCAATGTTCCACAGAAATAACCAGATGTGAAGCAGCTCAGGAACCAGAGCTGTGTCGTAGTGAGGCGGCAGACCAGTGTTCATCAGAGCGTCTCGCCTGCACCTACTGACGACGTGATCAATAATCAAAGGTATTGATCGCTCAACAGGAAAATGTGTTTGAACCATCAACGAGGGACTTGAAACATGAGTAATACGAAACCAGACGGATCATCATCATCATCATCATCATCGTAACCACTTGTTTATACTGTAACCATGACGACAGAGTGCCTGTAATATGGTGGTATGGTGTGTGTGTGTGTGTGTGTGTGTGTGTGTGTGTGTTTTGATGATTCTTCTGAGTGAAGCTTTTAAATTTTTATTTCTCTTTTAACAGACCATAAAATGAAAGCAGACCAGATCTGAACCAGGCCAGACTCCAGACCACCAGAGACCATCACAGACCACCAGAGACCATCACAGACCACCAGAGACCATCACAGATCACCAGAGACCATCAGAGACCATCAGAGACCAACAGAGACCAGCAGAGACCATCACAGATCACCAGAGACCATCAGAGACCAGCAGAGACCATAGCTGCGAGATGCAGGTGAACATCTGAAGGTGTCAGAGATCAAACTTCAGTGATGAGGTGGAAACAAAGAAAAACTGAGAAAATTCTACTGAAAGTCTTTAAAGTGTGGCACAGAAACTGAACCTCCTCCTCCTCCCTGCAGTGCTCCTCCTCCTGCTCCTCCTGGTGTGTGATGATCACCAGTGGAGTCAGCAGTGGAAGTGGCTGGTGTGGGAGCAGCAGCAGTGAGGGCTGAGCAGACTGAGAACAAAGAGCAGCCGTTAAAAGCCTGAGCTCTGGATCTGAACCTCAGAGCCGTACGTTCTCACAGTGAAGGGCAAAGTGAAGGACGAACGACAACAACAGGAAGAGGAGAGAGAGAGAGAGAGAGAGAGAGAGAGAGAGAGGTGTTTCAAGAGAGCGAGCTGCCAGAGAGATCTCCTGTTGATCAAAGCCCTCTCTCCCTCTCTCTCTCTCTCCCCTCTCTCTCTCTCCCTCCCTCTCTCCCCTCTCTCTCTCCCTCTCTCCATCTCTCCTCTCAACTTCTCCTCACATCTTTTTTTGACAGGATTACCAATCCCCACGAGCGCCGGCTTCCAGAGGAGAATCACGTATTCTGTGTGATGTGCTGATGGCAGGAGTGAGAGGAACTTCATCCAGACACACAGGCCTGACGTCCCAGCAGAGAGTCGGTCTTCACAGTGATTACAGAGAGCCAGCCCCGAGCCACACACACACACACACACACACACACATATATTTACATATCCATATATATGTGTGTGTGTGTGTGTGTGCACTGAGATGCTCTATAAGTACATGATGTAATAGTGAATTTATCCCAGAGTGAAGCAGGGAAGTTAAAGTGGCAGCACTCAAACGTCTCATCACCGTCCACACACAGCAGCTCAGTGCAGGACCAACACAACAACAACAACAACAACAACAACACAACAGCTGTGTTTTAGACTGAAACTCACAAAACAGAGTGACAGCAGCAGCATCTTCCTTTAACATGATGTTCATATAAGATAAAAACTCTGAAACCTCGTAGAAAACATTTCATATGTTGATATTTATGTCATATTGTTATATTTAGACACACGTCATATAATCCTTAAATGTGTGTATATATGTCACATACAGTAGGTTTCAACACATAACATCCCATTTATATTGAAATAAATGGAAAAACAGTCATAATTACACATGTATATATGTTTGTGTATTTTTAATAAACTTGCATTTGTAAAATAAGTGACACGTCAGAAACACACGGGGTTGTAACGTTTTATTCCAAACAGAAATGAATCTGTATCACGTAAATATTTACTTTCACACACAGTTACTATACTGTGTGTGTGTGTGTGTGTGTGTGTGAGAGAGAGAGAGAAAAAAACAACTTTTAGAAAAACAAACTTAAAAAAAAAAAAAAAGATTTTAAAAAAATGTATATGACCCCCCCCCCCCTTACCTCCCCCTTTTTGACATACGTACAGATCCAGCATGCATATTTGGTACTCTTGACTGTTGTTTTTTGTGTATAAAAGAAAAATGGTTAAAAAGATGTCTTTGAAAAGCAGCTGTTCTTTGTCTGTTCATGGTGTTTCAGATCTGAAGTTAATATAGCAAGTTCAACATCACTGCTCACAGCTGAACCCACTTCCAGTCTTTCTGTGTCACTTGTACAAAGCTATGGCGACGTAACACTGAGGAAGAGAGCGACGCTCAGCCCGGACACTCGTTCCGCCTCTGCATTGAAACGTGTCCTGATTTCACACGCCACCTTTTCTTTTTTTTTTCCTTTTTAAGTACATTTATATTTATATTATATTTTTGAGCTTTTCATTTCTTTACTTTTTGTATCAGTTGCAATAGTTTGTTGGTTGTTGATTCTCCGTTTGTTGAATAAAGAAATATTTTGTTCAAATACACTTTTCTGTGTCTCTGTTTGGTCTGAACAGGCCATGTACTGTGTGTACTGTATGTATTCAAGTATACATATACTCACACATACATCACATACATAAAAGAATATATTATACATACTTACATAAATGAACATATTACTTAAACATACTTGCATATAAGAATACATATACTTACACTTACATTCAACAAATATATCCACATATATATATTATATATATACACTTACATACATATATACTTATGCATATATACATACATACTGTAAATTCTCAAATAAAAGCCAAGTCTGGTCTTGTGTGTTGGCCGGGTCTGGCTACAGGTTTGTGGAAATAAAGGCCAGTCTCTATTAGAAGCTGGGTCGACTTCTGCAAGTGTACAAAACCTCTCTAAACCACAATCACCTATTGGAGCAATTTATAAGATTTGTAAGAAAAAAATTCTTTATCTCAGAAATTCAGAGTTTTTTTTTCTCAGAAATTTGACGTTTTTTCTCATAAATTCTGAGTTTTTTTCTCAGAAATTCTGACTTTTTTCTCAGAAATTTGAGCTTTTTTGTCAGAAATTCAGAGTTTTTATTCTCATAAATTTATACTTTTTCTTTCAGAAATTGACATTTTTTTCTCAGAAATTCTGAGTTTTTATTGCAGAAATTCTGACTTTTTTATCAGAATTTTGAGCTTTTTCGTCTGAAATTCTGACTTTTTGACAGAAATTCGGACTTTTTTTTCTTATAAACTTTGTCTTTTCTTTCAGAAATTTTCAAATTTTTTCTCAAAAATTTATACTTTTTCTTTCAGAAATTTTAAAAACAGAAATCAGAAATTCAGAAATTGAAATTTTGAGGTTTTTTGTCAGAAATTCTGAGCTTTTTGTCAGAAATTCTGAGTTTTTATCGCAGAAATTCTAAGTTTTTTTCTCAGAAATTTTGTCTTTTTTGACAGAAATTCTGAGTTTTTTTCTCATAAGTTTATACTTTTTCTTTCTGAAATTTTAACGTTTTTTTCTCAGAAATTCTGACTTTTTTTTTTTATAAGTTTTTACTTTTTCTTTCAGAAATTTTGACATTTTTTTTCTCATAAAGTATGCTTTTTCTTTCAGAAATTTTAATGTTTTTCTCAGAATTCGGAGTTTTTTGACAGAAATTTTAACGTTTTTTTCTCAGAAATTCTGAGTTTTTTTCTTATAAATTTATACTTTTTCTTTCAGAAATTTTAATGTTTTCAGAAATTCTGAGTTTTTCTCAGAAATTCTGACTTTTTTCTCAGAAATTCTGACTTTTTTTTTTTTTTTTTTTTAACAAATTTTTACTTTTTCTTTCAGAAATTTCGTCATTTTTTTTCTCATAAATGTATGCCTTTTCTTTCAGAAATTTTTAAGTTTTTTCTCAAAAGTTCTGAGTTTTTGACAGAAATTTTGACATTTTTTTCTCATAAATTTATACTTTTCTTTCAGAAATTTTAATGTTTTCAGAAATTCTGAGTTTTTTCTCAGAAATTTTGAGTTTTTTGACAGAAATTTTAACGTTTTTCTCATAAATTTATACTTTTTCTTTCAGAAATTTTAATGTTTTTTCTCAGAAATTCTGAGTTTTTTGACAGAAATTTTAACGTTTTTTCTCATAAATTTATACTTTTCTTTCAGAAATTTTAATGTTTTCAGAAATTCTGAGTTTTTTCTCAGAAATTTTGGCTTTTTTGACAGAAATTCTGACTCTTTTTTTTTTTTTTTTAACAAATTTTTACTTTTTCTTTCAGAAATTTCGTCATTTTTTTTCTCATAAATGTATGCCTTTTCTTTCAGAAATTTTAATGTTTTTTCTCAGAAATTCTGAGTTTTTTGACAGAAATTTTAACGTTTTTTTCTCAGAAATTCTGAGTTTTTTCTTAAAAATTTATACTTTTTCTTTCAGAAATTTTAATGTTTTCAGAAATTCTGAGTTTTTCTCAGAAATTCTGACTTTTTTTTTGTTTTTTTAACAAATTTTTACTTTTTCTTTCAGAAATTTCGTCATTTTTTTCTCATAAATGTATGCTTTTTCTTTCAGAAATTTTAACGTTTTTTCTCAGAAATTCTGAGTTTTTTGACAGAAATTCTGACATTTTTCTCAGAAATTTATACTTTTTCTTTCAGAAATTTTAATGTTTTTTCTCAGAAATTCAGACTTTTTATCTCTGAAATTTTGCCTTTTTTGACAGAAATTCTGAGTTACCGGTTGGCTGAACACATCCACGATGACAGCCGCTGAAGGACTGTGTTTCCCTCAGCTCATCCTACCGTCTCTCTCGTGTCCCTGAGCTCTGTCGGATTCCTCCGCAGCCCTTCGTCCCGCCGCCTGCAGCCCACATCTGTGTGTGCGGCCACATCTGGAGAGGATGACTGATGACAACAGATCTATGGATACTTTACAGTTTACTTTCCAGTTTTGTGGAAAGGTGCCGTACTGCCACCTACTGGAGCGGAGTGTGTGCAGCATCAGGCCTCGATTAAACACCACTTTAAAAAATTAACGTGTTTTTTTTTTTTTGTGTTCACCATGACAGCCCTACTACATATACATACATGTACCTACACCTTACACATGACAGTGTGTGTTTCATATACATAAAGAACATATATGTTCCTATTTACATATGAATCAGTGCGTGTGACTCTATAAATCCAGAGGGAGACGACACATGAACACGACAACCACACGTTATAAAACAATACGACACAAGCAGATGAAACCTGAGATTGTCAGAACAGATGAAAATGATTTGATGGAGCTTCGAGGCAAACGTCCACCTTTATACTCTGATTACCTCTGTGGCTCCAGCTCCTCAGTAGCTTCATGTTTCCTGACCTTTCTGACCTTTGACCCTGGCTCTCCTCCTCTGCTTTTGTTCTCCTTGTTAAATAAATCAGTGATCTGTATTCTTCCCACCACAGCTTCTGCTCCCTTTGTTTATTTTTTCCTTTTGTCTTTGTGTCAGTTCGTATTTAAACTTTTATGACGGAGGATAAAACCACGTCGAAAGTGTCGACGGCTTCGCAGCTTCTCTGTGTTTAGAGGACGTTCAAAAATCTGAACTGAGACTCAAATGCAGCAAAACAATCCAACACATGAACGCTGCGGAGACTGATCCTACACAAAGAGACGCTGCGCAGTCGCCTCAGGTCAGTAAACAACACATTCTAACGTCTAACCAGCGAACGCAGCATCAGCCCGGTCCATCGCACAGAGGCGTGATCACTTCATGATCCGCTCTGAAAGGAGGCCACCCACTGACTCTGATCTGCATACAGACTGATGCAGCCTTTAAAGTGACTAAACTTAGTTTTCTTCCTCCAGAGAGCAGTGGCCTCCTTCACATGAAGCCTGGGTCTGACAGCTCGTCCCAACATGCCACCACCTCAATTATTCTCTTTACTGACGGGGAGACGGGCAATTTTAAAAAATATAGAAATAAAAACCAGATTCTCTTTGTTGTGTTTGGGAGTGAGTCCCTGCAGACAGACTGAGGGACGGCAAGAAGACACGCTGTCCACCTTCATTAGGCTGTGTCTGCAAGTCTTCATCAGGATCAGACAGATCCACAGCAGGACACATCTGAACGCCTCTGGACCACATCAAAGACTGAGGAGTCCAGACCAGACCGGGGTCCCAGTCCCCCACTGGTCTGTGACAGCAGAAGTGTCCGGGTTTGATTCCCAGATCAAACTCTGCAGCTCTGGTCCTGGTGCAGCTCTGGTTCTGGTGCAGCTCTGGCCCTGGTGCAGCTCTGGTCCTGGTGCTGCTCTGGTCCTGGTGCAGCTCTGGTCCTGGTGCAGCTCTGGTTCTGGTCCTGGTGCAGCTCTGGTCCTGGTGCAGCTCTGGTCCTGGTCCTGGTGCAGCTCTGGTCCTGGTCTCTCAGAGCAGCGGAGCCACATTTTACCTTCACTTCAGGGAGACCTCGACCCACTTCCAGCTCTGGGAGATAATTAAATCCGCTCCATCCAGAGGCAGACCCCTCGGCCCTGGGGAGGCTCCTCTGCTCAGAGGCTGAAGCCAATTTGCACATATTTCCAGAAATGGACCAATTAAGGACATAAAGCCGACAAAACATTAAACTGAAGCACTTGAATGTTGCTCTGTTTGCGCTGCAGATTGAAAAATGCACTTTTTGTTTCTCTCCAGTAATTTTTTCTGAGCAGCAGCATCTTTTACAAAGACGTGAGCGGCTCTTAATCTGATCAAACAGTGCCCTCCTGTGGCTTAATTGGGTAATCTACATCTTAATGCTCCCGGCGCCTCCAGACTCCTGCTGCCGACTGAGTCTGAGCTGGTTCTCCGGCTCAGTGAGTGACAGTGATGAAGCACAGAGGGCGCGAGTTCGTCACCTCGACGCTATTAGAGCTGAAGGAGCCGGAGCAAACAGACCTGGGACCAGCGCAGCTGCTCAGACACTCCCACAACAAAGATGCTGATGTGCTGCAGGAGATCCAGATCCAGATCCAGATCCAGATCCAGATCCGGAGCAGGATGGAGAGAGAACAAGAAGAGGATGAACGAGGGACAGAAGAAGGAAAAAACAAGCAGAACTGTTTAAGTCCAAGTCCAGAACATGTTAAAACATCAGGAGCTCAAACACAGGTCACATGTGTCTGTTGGTTTTACTGTGATGGACAGAACAAAGAGAACGACAACAAAAACAACAGGAAGAGAAGGAGGAGTGAAGACGTGTGTCAGAGTCAGGGTCAGGTTCACACATACAGGTGTGACAGTGAAGCTGTAGCCATGACGATGAGGTGAGATGATGCTGAGGCACTGGAGAGTCATTGATCAGTGATCAGGGAGTTCGTTCACACTGAACCTGGATCAGCCTCAGAAAAACAACACACGCGCTCTTTGTCCTGCTTCTGGACTTTTCTGCTGCTGGACTCAGGGTTTTCCAGGGTTTTGTTTTTTGTCCATGTTTTGAGAGAAAACGCGTTGCTGCTTTGTCTCTCTCTCACACACAGGCCTGAGGTGCAGCGTCAGAGCAGACTGTGTGATACTGATCCATATTCTACACCGTGTGTTTGTTGGTTCTCCTCCTGTGAGCTTCAGCCTGTTTCTCCCTGTAGACGGAGTCCTCGCTGCCTCTGACAGAGACATCAGAGCCTGATCAGAGGGTGAGGGGGGGGGCGAATGTAGGAGTGAGGAGAAGTCAGAGAGAGAGAGAGAGAGTAACTGAAAGATGGAGGAGGTGGAGGGTCAGAGTGTGGTGAGTCCAACATTCAAAGAGGGAGAAGATAAAGAGAATGATAGAGCAGCAGGAGGAGGAAAGAAAAAAGATGAATGAAAGAGGAGAAGAGAGAGAGAGAGAGAGAGAGAGGAAACAAAGGAGGAGTTGGTGCAGCAGCAGCACCCCCTGCAGGATGAACTCTGAACTGCAGCTGTGATGAAGGCTGAGTCTCCACTGACACTGGTTTTATTTTGAAAGGTGTTGTTTACATCCTGCAGGGTGGACATCACCCTGTTTACACACACACACACACACACACAGCTGCTGTGTGTGTGTGTGTGTCTTTAGCTGCTGCTGCTGCTGCTGTAACACAGCGACACGCTCACAGAGCAGGACGAGGACCTGCTCTGACTTTAATGTGGAACCGTTAGAAACAAAACAAACAGTAGCTGTGTTCACTGCTGTTGACACGGGCAGCGGCCATCTTGGATTCTCCTGTCGTTCGAGATTAAAGTTCCAGGCCTGTGGAAGTGGAACAGAGGTTTGTGTGTGATCGCAGATATTTCTAGACAAGATGTCGTGGTTATGGGAAAGTTTCTGAAAAAGTTCGTCGAACCAGCAGCAGGTGTGAAGAAGAAGGAGAGGTCACCCACAGGAGGTCAACCACAGGAGGTCACCCACAGGAGGTCACCCACAGGAGGTCACCCACAGGAGGTCACCCACAGGAGGTCAACCACAGGAGGTCAACCACAGGAGGTCACCCACAGGAGGTCAACCACAGGAGGTCAACCACAGGAGGTCAACCACAGGAGGTCAACCACAGGAGGTCAACCAGCTGATCCATCACTTCAGTTTGTTTCCTTTGTCACAGGTTTGTGTTTGTGTTTGTGTTTGTGTTTGTGCTGATGATGAATCACAGGAACAAGTTCAGAATTTATCAAACAGGAAATTAGTTTCAAACGTCACAACGTTACAACTGAACTGATGAGACGGAGCAGATCTACAGCGAGTGTGTGTGTGTGTGCGTGTACAGAAATGTAGTCATGCATGTTTGCAGCCCCAGGAGTGTAAACAGCCAGGAGAGCGGGAGGCAGATCTGTATTCAGTACAGGTACCTGAGTGTGTGTGTGTGTGTGTGTGTGTGCATGTGCCTCTCTCTCCCCGGGGTGTTGCGTGGCCGTGCTGTGAGGACGGGATCTTTTATCTTGGCTGACGACCCAATCAATCAGCCAGGCACTGATGGAGACCCAGGCTGCCCACACACACACACACACACACACACACACACACTCAGCTCTTAGCCCTTCCTATCAGCCCTTTGTTGAGCAGCAGCCTCTTTGTTCACAGAGTCAGTATGAAGGTCTTTGTCAGGGTGCACCTGTGTGTCTGTGCTCTCACTATTACCACACACACACTCACACACACACACACACACACACCTGGGCACTGCGCGTCTGATGAGATAAATTCAGGTAAAATCCTTAATTTCTCAGGATTGGACTGAGAGACACTAAGACAGGTGTGGAGGTGCAGGAGCAGGTGCAGGTGGAGGTGCAGGTGCAGGAGCAGGTGGAGGTGCAGGTGGAGGTGCAGGAGCAGGTGGAGGTGGAATACATGTCTTCAGTCTGATCAGCTTCAGCACCTGATTAATGGTGTGATATCAATAAAGGCCACTAGAGGGCAGTCTGCAGGGTCACTGTAATGTCTAACCCTTAATGTTCGTGTTGTCTGTTCATCTCCTTCACCTCCTCCGTCCTCCTCCACGTCCTCTGTCTCCATCTTTGGCCGTCCTCCTCCTCCTCCATCCTTGTCTGTCCTCTGCCTCCACCCTCCTCCGTCGTCCTCCGTCCTCCTGAAGCTTCACATCCATCGATGTGAGCAGAGAACATCGGTGGTGTCTCCATGACGATCTGTCTCTGCTGCTCCTCACACTGGCAGTTATTTCACGCTCTATTAGTGTCACAGGCGTCATGGCGACGGCGCCGTGGCCATACATCAGCCACAACAGGCCTCATTAAGTGCCTGGCACCTGCTTCCTACAGAGACCAATTAGAACCCTGGGAGTAATGGGATGCAATCTCTCTCTGCCACGGCCTCGGCCAATCAGGAGCCAGCGTTACCTCGGCCCGCTCGTTAACGCTGATGAGGAAGTTGAGGACGGAGGAAACTTTGTTCTTTGTTCTCCTGATGAAGATGACGGTGGTGGAGAAGGAGGAGGAGGAGGAGGAGGAGGAAGATCGGTCTGAGCTCTGAGGTCGAGAGGCGTTCGACTCCGCGGTCAAAAGGTCAAAGACTGGTCCGAGTCTGACGGCCTCAGTTTTCCTGTTTGACTCATGACACACGTCTGAGTCCTGTCAGTTGTTTCCTCCTGTTCACTTTTCCATCGCCCCCCCCCCCTGCCCCCCCCCCCCCCCTCCAGCAGCCTGGAATGAATTTGCCCGGTCATGTAGAGCCGTGTCAGAGCGAGGCGAAGCTGGCAATTCATCACCCTGCACTGGCTGCCTGTCACTGCTCCTGCACAGTTTTTCCCTCTGCGTGTGTGTGTGTGTGTGTGGTGTGTGTGTGTGTGTGTGTGTGGGGGGGGGGGGGGGGCTGTTTGCCTGCTGTCAGGCGCCTCACCACCAGCACCATGTGTACCTCCATCCCCTCAGGACCTCCAGTAAAGACTGAGGGAGGCCTTCGCTCTCCTCCACTGCTCTGACAGCTCCCCCGGACGCCTGGATGGATGGAGGGAGTGGAGGGTGGGAGGAGGGGGGAGGAAGGGGTGAGGCATGAAGGGAGAGGGGGAGAAGGACCCAATTATCCCAGAATGCGGCAGTAGGTGGTGTTTAAATCAGGCGACGCGACCCCTGACCCCGGCAGTCGATTGGCGGGAGAGTGAGGTGCTTTAGCGAGTGGCGGCGGCGGCGGCGCTGAGCTAATGGAGGCTCCATTTTACCGGCGGCCCCGTGGCGCTGCTCAGATTAGTCATTACCCCCCGTAAATGCACCACAAGCCGGAGCTGAGCCGTCTCTCAAGACCATTAAGACGTCTGAAACCTCCCGCAGAGACGGCGGACACACAGCCAGCAGCTGATTGGTCCATTAGGAAGCTCGGCGCCGCGGCTTCACTGAGTGGATGAAGACACTTTACTGATCAGAGACACACGTTCACAGAGAATTTACTGCCACCTCTCTGCTGTGTGCACGGAGACGTGATGCAAACTAACGACCGAGGATCAGACACCTGGCAGGACCCAGGCGGGGGGGGGGGGGGGGGGGTCCAGTTTCCTTCAAAATACACTGTAAAAACAAAAAACAACGCCTGAAGGTTAAAGATGCTGTTTGGTCTTCGTGAGGCGTTCACTGGAGTCTTGTAAAAACTAAAACTCAAGTCCAGAGTCTCCAAACATCTGGACACACATCTGCAACATGACCAGGTGCAACTTTTATTTTGAAATAAGCCAATTTGATGAACGTTGTCGTTTTGTTTTCAACAGAAAGAGCAGCAGGAAAAACTGGTTTCAACATCACAGGTTGTTTTTTTTTTACTTTTTAACCCTTTCATTCAGACTTCTCTTCATTTCCACTCAAATCTTCGACGTCGCTGCGTCTCACGGCTGAAACGTCAGAGCCTGACGTGTCACACCGACCAGAGGCAGAGGACAGCATCACAAACACGACCAGAGACGTACATAAAAAAAAACTTTATTATTGTCGTAAGGTACGATTGACAACAACATGCTGTTACCACGATACAAAATAAAAAGATATTGCACTGGTCTTTACTCGAGCAATGTTTGCTTCTCTCTCTCTCATGTCTCTCAAGCTTTTATGGTGCTCGTCTGAATCTTCCTCATCATCATCATCACACACACACACACACAGAGCTCGTCCTCTGCAAGAATCAAGTCAATAACAGCCGGAAACAGCCTCGTCACACTGACACTAGTTTAACAGACTGCACATCGAAGCATCTCATGTTATAGTGTGTGTGTGTGTGTGTGTGTGTGTGTGTGTGTGTGTGTGCGCCTCAGAGCCGACCTCAGCAGCTCGTCACACACAAACAAAACGAGTTTCAAGCTCAGAATGTGGATCCCGTGCATCGGTTATTGATCATGGATCGGTTTCAGATCGATGACGCCTGCCTCTGTGTTTCTCTCTCTCTCTCTCTCTAAGAGCAGAAGAGCGAATCAGGAGCAGAGCTGCAGCTTCATGCGTCATCTGACACACAAGACGTGAACGTCAGAGCGGGTTCACCGCCGCTGCAGCACAGGTGCATGATGGGTAAACACAAGCCAGAGGCAGAGCAAGGAGCGGAGCGGAGCGGAGCGGAGCGGAGCCGAGCGAGACGGAGGAGGCTGAGGGACGCTGGGTAATGTAGTTGTTGTTCATCCTGACCCTCTGTGTGTGTGTGTGTGCAGAGTGTGTGCAGAGCCTGTCATTGATCTTTACTTGATTAGATTCGTCTTTAACATCGTTCAGATCTGGATCAGCGACGCTGTCAGATCACCATGACGACGTCATGATGACCTCACTGACGTCAGGAAACGTCTCGACTCAAACAGGAAGTTCAACTGAACCAAAACGAGCCACTCGCTGATCTCTGAAATTAAAACTCACAATCGTGACGCGCCAGAGGCTCCGCCCCCTCGTCAGAGAGAGAGAGAGAAGTCATCAGTCATTATAGAGCTGATGATCTGATTGGCTGACACCCCCCCCCCCCCCCCCCAGCACCACACCTGTTTACACACTCAGAGCAGAGATGAATCTGACATATGTGCACTGGATCTTCCTCCCTCCTCCTCCTCCTCCTCATCTATACATCCACACATCACATGACAGGATTGTGTGGTCATGTGACTCTGCTGATCGCTACGGGCAACAAGTCCCAACAATAAACAAACAAACAAACAAAAAAAGCCCAAAAAGAAACATAAACAACATGTAAACATGAGACAGAGTCAGTGTCAGTGAGACACAAACACTGAGGGACACACGTCCTAATGTCCAACGTGTGTGTGTGTGTGTGTGTGTGTGTGTGTGAGTCAATGTTTTTCAAACCACGACTCAAAACAAAGCAGAAAACAAAATACAGACGGTACAGTAGGAATGACAGACGTGTTCGTTGTCAGGGTGACGGGAGAAAAACAAGTGGTAACTAGAAGGAAACCAAAACAAACAAACAAACAAACAAACAAACAAACAAACAGAATCAACTTCAACAGATTCAACCTTGTTTTCAGCGCGCGAAGAACAGACGACGGTCAGTGGTCAAAGTCCTCAGCTCCTCCTGTCAATCACACTGATGACAATAAAGGTTTGTGCCAAATCCGATGTGCGACAAGGACACACACACACACACACACACACAGGGTATAAAACAAATGCACAACAGAACTTTAAATATTCTTATATATACATAGCCATGCACAAATTAACAAACACCTGCTCCATCACACACACACACACACACACACACACACACACACACAGTAAAGTCTTAAAACTTTACAGGATCAGAGGCAAAAAACAAAACACTCAGCGACTTGGTCCTGACAACAAACTAAAGCTCCTGCAGCTGAAGGGGGCCAGAAATAAACAGCTGATCGATCAGCTGATTGATCAGCTGATTGATCGTTACATACTGATTTCAATCCGTGGCGTCATACCTTGGCGTGCTAGCACAGCCGTGCTAATGCTGCTAACAGAGACGCTGATGCTGGATCGACTTCCTGAATCTCTCGTGGGACGCGTTCAGGTGTTTTCACCTGGAGGAGGCGCCGCTGATAAAAACAACACAACAACACTGGAGCGCCGCGGGCGATGATGACCTCACTTCCTGTTTCCTGAATCCAACACTCACACGTCTGAGGCCAGCTGCGCACAAACAGCTGGACTCAGAGGGATCTCCGCCGACAGCCGAGCGGACGGTGCGTTCAGGGCCGCTCGTCGAGCTGAGCGCTGAGTCAGAGACAGGAAGCAGAGCTCTTTACCTCTGACCCCGAACAGGAAGAGAAACACAAACATGAAGAGCACGAAACATCTGGAATGGAACTCGGACGACCACATCTGTCTCTGCCTCTGGTGGCTCCGCCCCCTTCTCTCTCTGACATCAAATCAAATCAAACTCTCAGTCAGTGCGAAGTTACTGACGTGTCGTTGTTTTCTTCCCATCATGCAGTTTGTGTGAGTCTGACCCCTCCCTCTCTACGTGTCGCTCTGTTTCTGCTGCTACGTCTTCCTGCCGCTCGCTTTGTCCTGTGGGGAGGGGGCGGAGCAGGAAGTGGGCGTCGCGCTGGCGCTGACGCTGGCGGCTGTTGTCGTCTGGGGTTCGGACCTCTTGCGCTGTGGCTCAGATGCTGCAGATGTGGGGGGGCTCATGGCGAGGGGGCGCTGAGCAGCTGCTGCCAAACCTGGCCGCTGTGCCCCCTCCCTCACTGGGGGGGGAGGAGGATGAGGAGGCGTGTCTTTTTGGGTCGAGGTGGTTTCAGTTTTCTGTTTTTCCAGTGGGGGAGGGGCTGGACGAGGCTGTTTGTGGGGGAGGGAGGGCAGGTCAGATGGGGGGGGCTCTGGGACACCACCTCTGGATGGTTTCTGGTCCTTTGGGGTCTTGTCTGCTCCGGAGCTGAGTTTGACGGGACCCAGGACGCTCTTGGCGACGGTGGCCAGCTGGGACACCACTTTGTCCACGCTGCTCTCTGGGGGCGGGGCCGGAGCCGGGGGCGGGGCTTGGGAGCTGGAGCTGGATGATGATGATGATGATGATGACGTTGACGAGCTCAGACCTGCAGCGGCGGCGCACAGTCTCCGGTTGTCGGCTTCCTTCTTCTCCTTGGGGATCCCAGGCGAGGAGCAGGTAGTGCGGGGGGGCTCCCGGCCCTCGGGGGCGTGGCCTTCCGTGGCTCTGGACTCGGGGGTGCTCGTAGCGACTGTGGTGGGTGGGACTGAGGTCCTGGGGCTGTCCAGGGTTTGGTCTTCAGCCCTGGACTCTGAGGGACCCACTTTCGCCCTGACCCCCTTGGAGTCCTGTGGGGGGGTCGGTTTGGGGAAGGTGTCTTTGCTGACGGAGATGAATGCACTGCCGGGGGTGGAGAAGGGGAGGGGGCCCTGAGGGGGTTTGGTGGCTCCACTCTGATCCATGACTTTCTTCTCTTGTCTCGCAGCGTCCTTGGCAGAAGAGGCGTCTTTGGAGAGGAGGGGGGGGCTCTGTCCGGGCTTTGTCTCTGTCACTGAGGGGAGGGGCTGAGAGGAGGGGGTGGGCCTGCCAACCTGCGAGGGCCCTGTGTGGGTGAAGGTGGCGTGAGGGGTGCAGGGGGAGAGGCAGAGGGACGGCAGGGTCCCCCCGGGCCCCGTCCTCACGGTGGTGGGCCTGAGCAGGGGCGGGGGGGTGAAGGTGGCCCCCCTGCGTCCGTCCTGGCTGTCCTCGGAGCCCTCGTCCGTCTCGTCCTCCGATGAGTCCACCTCGTGGATGGCGTCCTGCTTCTGCAGCGACTCCCGCCTCTCGGCTCGGTCCTGCCGGATCGCCGACAGCTTGTCCTTCAGTTTGCTCTTCCCGGGGCCGAGGCCCAGAGAGCCTGACACCCCCAGCAGACCCCCGTCCCCCTCCTGCCGGCCCAGCTTCCTGGAGGAAGAGGTGGAGGAAGAGGTGGAGGAGGAGGAGGAGGAGGAGGAGGAGTGTTTCTGTAGGCTGCCCTTCTCCACACCACGTCCCGCTGAGGACAGGAGACCCTCACTGGCCGACTCCTAAAGACAGAGAGAGACAGAGACAGGGACAGAGACAGAGACAGGGACGTTAATGACTGTTTTCTGACTGATCCAATAAAAACAGAGCAGATTTCAGAATAAAACACTCAGAGAAACCAAATCCTGCAAGTTGTTGGATGGTGGCTCCAGGTGGTGGTGGGCTGTTTGTTTAGTGACTGCTCTGTTGTGACATCACAAAGTGACAGGAAGTCCTGACGGCTGGTTTTAAGGCTCAGTGTCTGAATACAGGCTGTGTGCATTTCTCTGTGGACTGAGGCTTTGATACTTTCACAGTATTAATATAGAACCTAGAGCTGCTTTATAATCACACTACACATGGACGTCTACCTTTATACCGTATGGAGCTTTAAGACGCACGTCTACCTTTATACTGTATGGAGCTTTAAGACGCACGTCTACCTTTATACCGTATGGAGCTTTAAGACGCACGTCTACCTTTATACCGTATGGAGCTTTAAGACGCACGTCTGCCTTTATACCGTATGGAGCTTTAAGACGCACGTCTACCTTTATACCGTATGGAGCTTTAAGACGCACGTCTGCCTTTAAACCGTACGGAGCTTGAACACAAACACCTCTGTACCTGTAGACTCTGCAGACTCGGTTCCCGCTGCAGAATCTCCTTCTTGAACTCAGAGTGTGAGATGTCCAGACTGTGTTTACGGCTCCCGACAGCTGCTCCCACCGCCAGCTTCTTCTCGCCTGCTGTCGACACTGCCGCCGCCGCCACCGCCGCCGCCACCACCCCCGCCCCGGAGGGTGACGAGGGTGAGTTAGAGAGGGAGGCGGCCAGCTTCTCGGCCGACTGGACCCTCTTGAGGAGTGGCGACCGCGGGGGCTCGGCGCTCTTGGGTCTGGAGATCTGTCTCACCAAGGGAGGGGAGGAGTGTAGCTTGACAGGGAATGACTGGCCCATGGCGGCGGCCTGGCCCAGGGCGTGGCCGGGCAGCGGGGAGGGCGAGCGCTGCGGGGAGCTGCTCTGGGGGGTGGGCGAGGGTGTGCGAGCCAGAGGGGAGAGGGGGATGTTGCCGGCGGACTTGCGTCGGGGGGAGCGGTACTGGCGCTGAAGCTTGGGGGCAAGGCCGTGCAGGGAGCTGGGCCGGATGTGGCCCGAGCTCGCCGGGGAGTTTGGGACACTGGAGCTGGGGGAGCTGCTCTGGGACGAGTTTCCACCGACTGAGGGGGGAGAGAGATAGGATGTGTTTTATTTACATGAGGGTGTAGTGTCAGTATTAGAATCAATATAACGAGTGGCTGTGTCTCTCACCTGAGTGGGCGGAGTCTGGTGTGGACCTGTACCCCTGCGTGGGGCTCCGTGGCGACAGGTTGTGTGTGGGGGAGCCGGGGCCGCTCTCCCCGGACGACAGCGAGCGGTTGAGGGAGGACAGGCTGCGGCTGGTGTGGAGCAGAGACGCCTGTTTGGTGATCTTCCTGAACAGAGACGTCCTCTTCTTACTGCGGGACAGACAGACAGACGAGGGACAGGTTAACCACTGCACGTGTGTGTGTGTGTGTGAGGGGGGGTGACGTCTCACCTGTCCTGCCCCTCTTTGCTCTTGGTCTTCTTGTTGCGTCTTGCCATCTTGGACTTATGGCCGGTCTTGCGGGCGGGGCCGACCTTGATGGACGTGTTCTCGAACGGCGTGGCAGAGATGGACACTTTGGCGCCGCTCTGAGGGGACGACAGACTCTGGATCAGTGATGAGGTTTAAACAAAGAGACGAGCAGGAAACTGAACCTCTGTGTTTCTGACCTTCAGGATGAGCTCCACCACCTCCGTGTGGACCAGTCCGTGGACCGGCTCTCCGTTCACATGGGTGATGAGGTCTCCCTCCCTCAGCCCGGCCTCGTGGGCCGGACCCCCCTCCTCCACATGCTGAGAGAGAGAGAGGAGAAGACAGAGTGGGACAGACGCTCTGCATGAGGCTGATGTGTTGTTGTTTACTGCCACCTCCTGTCCACAGCTGGAACCCCAGCAGCTCCCCGCAGGAGTTCAGCTCAGGCCTGTGTCTGCAGCTTTGACACTGAGAACTACGGTGGCCCTGAGCGCTCAAAGTCACACACCAGTACACAGACGACTTCAGACACGTCTTCATCAGTTCACTCACAGCACATGGAAGCGTTTCCAGGGGACACAAACAAGCGACGGACGTGTCAACATCATACGATTCAGATGTTACCGAAGCCTAAAGGGTCCGTCACTGTTTTGTGTCCCCTGGGAACAATGACTGAAGCTGTGTGTCCTCTCAGGGCCACCGTACACACCAGGTGGACTCACCCAGACCATGTGGTGCACCGTGTAGATGTCCGAGTCTCCCATGTAGACTCTGATGGCTCTCAGGGTGAAGCCGTACTTCTTCCCCGCCCGGTGGATGACGATGGCGGGTTTGACGCTGCTCACGGCCGGGGACAGGTCGCGGCTGGGGGAGGAGTCCCGTGATGACGGGTTGGATGACAGGGAGTGGGGGGACATGGGGCTGGCCAATGGGGAGGCTCCGTGGTGATCTGAGGACAGTGGAGGTCGGTGGGTGAACTTTATGCTGATATTGATGGTGACTTGGTGGTTTAATGGGCGGGGTCACTGACCTGCCGGGATCATCAGCGACAGCGTGGTGGCAGACGCCGACTTGATGACCTTGTTGAGCGGCTTGGAGCTCGGCGGCGTCGTCACGTGTTTGTCGGCGTCTCCGGACAGCAGCCGGTGGCGAGCCCTGCGAGCCGCCAGGTCGCTGATGGCCCTCGGAGTGGCGGGGGAGTCGCTGTCTGCTGCAGCTTTGGCTCCGCCTCCTCCACCGTTGGCTCCGTTAGCACGCTCACACACATCCCCTGAGCTGCCCGCTGCACAGAGACACAGGAAGCTGGTGATTCACTGCATTCAGGAAATGTTAAAGAGCTTGACAGGAAGTGCAACAAAATAAAAGCACAATAAATGTCAGACGAGTGTTTGTCAGGTCGACCTCCATGTTTCTGTCACCAGCCGAGAGAAGAGCTCACTAACAGTCACTCTGCTCAGCGTGCTGCACACCTGGACACACCTGGACTCCCCCCCCCCCCTCCCTCCCCATCAGACACGGACACTGCTGGTGCTCTGGTTTAGTGTTGCACTGACGTGTGAGCGTGGTCTTGCTCAGCTGACTGGAGGTGGAGCTCGGGGTGGTGGGAGACTCATCCAGCTTCAGCTCCCTCTCCACTGGGAGCTCTGGGATGGCGAGGGGCAGCTCGTCGCTCCGCGGGCCCCTGACGGCGCCGGGCCCCAGGAGGCTGGGGCTCTTACGACTCCCGGCTGCAACCAAACAGAGAAAGACGAACAGAAAGGTGTGAGAGCTCAGACGCCTTCACGTCCTGCTGCAGCTTCCTCTGCCTCCGTCTCACCTTGGCCTCCTCCTTCCTCCTCGGAGGAGATGGCGAAGCGCGGCATCTCGATGATGGCGGAGCAGCAGCGCCTCCGGACTGTCAGGGGGGGGCTGGAGTCACTCTCAGTGTGGGACGACTCGGACACGGACAGACGCTTCCTCAGGCTGCAGAGGAGGAGGAGGAGGAGGAGGAGGAGGAGGAGAGAGGTCAGACAACAACACTCTCACAGCCTGAACAGCGGTGTGGAGCCGGTGCAGGTGGAGGACTCACATCTCTGGAGACCCGACCAACCAGGACCGATCTCTGGACTTGAGTCCACTCAGGCTGTCGATGCGATCGCCCCCCTCCTCACTGAGGCTGCGTTTGGTGGGAGGAGGCGTCCTCTTCTCCTCGTGCAGGGACAGACGCTCCATGCTGCTGTACACCTGCACAACAACCAGTCACCTGTCACACCTGAGCTCTGTCACACCTGAACACTGTCACACCTGAACACTGTCACACCTGAGCTCTGTCACACCTGAGCTCTGTCACACCTGAGCTCTGTCACACCTGAGCTCTGTCACACCTGAGCTCTGTCACACCTGAGCTCTGTCACACCTGAACACTGTCACACCTGAGCTCTGTCACACCTGAGCTCTGTCACACCTGAGCTCTGTCACACCTGAGCTCTGTCACACCTGAACACTGTCACACCTGAGCTCTGTCACACCTGAACACTGTCACACCTGAACACTGTCACACCTGAACACTGTCACACCTGAGCTCACACACTCACACCTATTAAATTATTACAAAAAACTTCCTTCACTTCCTGTTTTTATTCTTGATTGATTTACACCTGTGTGTGTGTGTGTGTGTGTGTGTGTGTGTGTGTGTGTACCTTGCTGAACCGTGGCGAGCAGGAGGAGAACTGTCGAATCTCAACGTGTTCGTCATCGTTGGTGTCGTCCTCCTCCTCTGAGTCCACGTGATGGTACCGATCAGACCGAGCTGATGGGAGGAGAAACACACACACACACACACAGATGAGGTTGTCATGGCGACAGCAGCTGATCACAAACAGAAGGTGTGTGAAAGTCAGAGACGTACTGTCAAAGTAACTGGTGTCGTCCTCAGACTCCAGCTGAGGGATGAACTCAGCCTTCTGTCTCAGCAGACTGTTCCAGTCCAGCTCTGTGAAGAACGCGTGCTGCTTCACCTCAAAGGCACTTCCTGTGGAGGAGAAGGAGGAGGAGGAGGAGGGGGAGGAAGGGGAGGGGGGAGGAGGAGGAAGGAGAGGAGAGGACGGAGGACGTCTTCATTTTATCACTAACGTTTCTTCTTCAGGTCAAACAACTCCAGAACTTTGAGCTTTTGGAAACGTGTTTTATTTTGAAAACCGAGAGCTTTGGAAATGATGTAATACAACATGATGATGTCATCTCTGCTGCAGCTGATGTCCAGTTAGACTTTGTATTTGACCTCTGCAGCTTCCTGTGTGTGTGTGTGTGTGTGTGTCAGGTGCATCAGGTGTGTCAGGTGTGTTACCTGTGCCCAGTCTCTCCAGTGGGTTTTGTCTCAGCAGTTTGGAGATGAGGTCCTGAGCCTCCTGAGGCAGAGCTTCATCCTCCTCAGGCCAGATGATTTCATCTGAACACAAACACACACACACACACACACATGAACACATGAACACATGAACACACACACACGAACACATGAACACACACACACATGAACACATGAACACATGAACACACACATGTGCTTCTCCACAGAGAACCATGCAGTAGAGGACTGAGTAGATTCTCTGTCCACAAAGTGAGATGGATCTGAGGAGCTCAGAGTCATAACAGAGACATGAAGGGATCAATCAGGTTTATGATCATCGATCGGCTCATTGATCAGTTTATCGATCGGCTCTTCCATCAAAATACTATTGATCTGATGGAGTCAGAGAAACATCTGGTGATCTCATCATCAGGTCCTGATGCTGTTGCTGCCTCCAGCTCCGCCCACAGGCATCGACGTACTCACCGCTGATCACCTGACCGAACAGCTCCTCCGGCGTGTCTCCGAAGAACGGGGCGCAGCCGACCAGGAACTCGTACAGGATGACTCCCATCGCCCACCAGTCCACCGGCTTGCCGTAGCCCTGCCGCAGGATGACCTCCGGGGCGATGTACTCCGGAGTGCCACACACCTGCAGAGGCAGAGAGACGTCCAGCAGGTGCAGACAGGATCCTGCGGGAAGCTAACAGGCTAGTGGCTAACACAGACGTGGAGCGAGCGGGTACCTGTTTGTCCAGGAACTCCCTGGTGTCTTTCTCGATGTGTCCTTCATACAGATTCGTGGTCAGACTCATCAGTCCGATCTTTGACAGGCCAAAGTCCGTCAGTTTGATGTGTCCCATGGACGTGATGAGGAGACTGGAACAAAGGATGAGTGTGAGAGTTCACACCTGGCCTCAACACCTGTCTCAGGTGAGCAGCTCTGAGTTCAGGTGTGAAGATGCATTCAGGACACGTCGGAGATCTGACCATTCAGACCACACGAGGGACCGCCCACTTCACTAAAGGACTGCCCACTTCCCTGATACATGCAGACTGTGTGTGTGTGTGTGTGTGTGTGTGTCTTACTTGTCAGGTTTGAGGTCTCTGTGGACGATGCCGTAGTTGTGAAGATACTCCAGAGCCAGCACGGTCTCTGCAAAGTACATTCGAGCCATGTCCACCGGTAGAGCTCCGATGTTCTTCAGCAGCGTGGCGCAGTCTCCACCTGCAGAGGAGAGCGGCAAGGCCACATGACACGACACGACACGACACGACACGACACGACACGACGTGACGCAACGCGACTACCGCTACTGCTGCTGAGCGTTCAGGGTGAGGCTCTTACCCTCCACGTACTCCATCACCATGCACAGGTGCCTCCTGGTCTCAAACGAGCAGAACATGGAGACGACAAACGGTTCTCTGCGAACGTCAGGATGTCTCTCTCCACGAAGGCCTGCTGGATCTGGTTCCTCAGCATCAGGTTCTGCTTGTTGATCTTCTTCATGGCGAAACGCTGCCGGGTCTCTTTGTGTCGCACCAGGAACACGGCGCTGAAAACGGCACACAGAGCAGAGTCAGTGATGAAAACACCGAGCTGAGAGCGTCCGGACCGAACCGGCGTGGCGGCGCTGTCGTACCCGTACGCTCCGTTACTGATGAGCTTGATGTTTTCAAAGTCCTCCTCTCGGGGGGTTTTGGTCTTGGTCTGTGGAGGAGCAGCTGGGACGGCGGTTCCTCGACTCTGAGGCGAAAACACAACAACGATCTGTTTTACTTGCACAAGACAGAAGAAGACGGAGAAGACAGGAGACATGAAGACGTTCAGTCGTCTCTAACCAAACACAGGTCCAAAGTGTACTCACGTCCACTGAGTCATCCGTCTCTGGAGTCTCGGGGTTCCCGCTGTCGTAGCTGCTCAGCTGGGCCATTTCTACAGGAAGAGAGGAGGGACAGGAGATGTGTGAGGGGACAGGACACCTGCTGGGACTGTACTGGTCTGTACTGGTCTGTACTGGTCTGTACTGGTCCGTACTGGTCTGTACTGGTCTGTAGTGTCTGTGGTTCTACAGTGTGACGATGTCTTACCCTCCAGGGGGTCCCTGGTGAGGCCGAGCTGGCTGATGATGTATCTGGGGATGTCGGACTTGATGCCCTGCCCCTCCTTAGCATGGCCCTCTGCTGCCTCCAACAGGTGGTAGAACTCCTCAGGGTCAAACTCCTGCAGGGACACACGAGACACAAAGAGACACAGGGGACAGAGGGGATAAGACGACATGTCCTCCTGTTTCGTCTCTTCCACTCATCTCAGTATTATAACTGCCACAGAGGAAGAACTTCCTGTTTGAGCGCCATGTTGGAATATTTGTTTGTTTATGTGATGATGGTGGTTCTGTCTGTCTCTCTGTGTCTGTCTGTCTCTCTGTGTCTGTCTGTGTCTGTCTGTCTCTCTGTGTCTGTCTGTGTCAGTCTGTCTCTCTGTGTCAGTCTGTCTCTGTGTCAGTCTGTCTCTCTGTGTCAGTCTGTCTCTGTGTCTGTCTGTGTCAGTCTGTCTGTCTGTGTCAGTCTGTCTCTCTGTGTCAGTCTGTCTCTGTGTCAGTCTGTCTCTCTGTGTCTGTCTGTCTGTCTGTGTCTGTCTGTCTCTCTGTGTCTGTCTGTGTCTGTCTGTCTGTCTGTGTCAGTCTGTCTCTCTGTGTCAGTCTGTCTCTCTGTGTCTGTCTCTGTGTCAGTCTGTCTCTCTGTGTCAGTCTGTCTCTGTGTGTCAGTCTGTCTCTCTGTGTCTGTCTGTGTCAGTCTGTCTCTCTGTGTCTGTCTGTCTCTGTGTCTGTCTGTCTCTCTGTGTCTGTCTGTCTCTCTGTGTCTGTCTGTCTCTCTGTGTCTGTCTGTGGGTTAGTCGGTCTGTGGTGTCTCTTACCAGACACTCGAGCAGACGAGCGGGCCGGGCGATGATGATCATCAGCTTCTTGACGAGCTGCGTGACGAAGGTGACTTCCACGCTCTCTGAGCGCTCGTGAGCCTGAAGACACGACGAGGACACGACGACATGTTAATGTCCGGACGAGAGAGAGAGAGACGACAACAACAACAACAACAACAACACAACAACAACAACAACAACAACAACAACAAAATATCCGTCTAACGACACTTTTATTGTCTCATCATCCTGGTGTTTGACCTTGCAGCGAGAAGCATGTTTCCTGTTCTGTGTTGGAGGACAAAGAGGACGGACGAGTCAAGTCTGTCCTCCTGTGACACCTGAGAGGTAATCTAAATCAGAGCGCCCCCCCCCACACACACACACACACACACCCCCTTACTGATATCCACCGTGAAATGTCTGTCAGTGCAGGAGACAGAGCAATTTACCCAGCAGCCCCCTGTAACCGACTGGAAACACAAGAGGAGTGTGTGTGTGTGTGTGTGTGTGTGTGTGTGTGCAAAGTGGAAGCTGTAACAATTACAAACCACCCGGTGTAAAACATGTTTCATTCTCAGGGGAGAAGTGTGTGTGTGTGTGTGTGTTTATGAATGCTGCATGTATGAATGTATCTATGTATTTATAATGTGTGTGTGTGTGTGTGTGTGTGTGTGTGTGTGTGTCAGCCGTGCTAACAGAGTGGAGGAGGTGGTTCATAAACAAAGCGTGGTCGACGTGTTGCTGTTTGTCTGACAGACGCTGGAGGGCCTCGGGGCCCCCACCCCCCCCACCACTCACCCCCGACCCTGAATTATTTATAACAGTAATGAAACCTGGAGGGGGGGGGTGGTGGTCTGTGTACTGTATGTGCAGGCTACATATGCATTAGGGTATGTATTAAGCGTGAAGGAGACAGTGTGTGTGTGTGTGTGTGTGTGTGTGTGTGCAGGCTGGTGGTCGGTGAGTAATGGATGTCTGACTGTGCTGCAGCTAATTAACCAGTCAGAGTGAGTGGGACAGACTGTATATTCACCCTGCATGTCTAATGTGTGTGTGTGTGTGTGTGTGTGTGTGTGTGGTGTTCACTGTAACCTGCCTCGGAGCTCAGCTCATGTCAAACACACTGAGCTGCTTCAGAAGAACTTCATCCTGCTGTCGGTTCATGAGCGACGCTCGTCACATGCTCAGATTAAAGAGTCAGAATAAACTATCTGCATCAAACATCTGGATTCACGTCCTCATCACCACACACACACACACACACACACACACACACACGGCGTGGCGTGGAGGAGGCGCTGTGGCGTCGCTGTGCTTCTACATGCTGAGCTGAATTCAGCCTGGATGTTCTGAGCTGTGTGTCTCCAGTCTGAACTCTTCTGCTCTGCGCTCAGGTAAAACTCACCAGCGTCTGTTTCCATCCTGAAGCGACCAGGATGAGTCATGAACCACTTCCTGTCGCCTGCTGCTCTCTGTCACCGTGAGACGCCTGAACAATGACGGACTGTCTCATTCCTGTTGATGGCGACATCCACCTGTTTTATACTGAAAAGCCTGAACAGGAAGCTCTCGTCGCGTCTCATTGGTCGGTCAGAACAACCTGTGCTGATTGGTTTAAGTTAACGAACAAACATGAAGGTACTTCGGCGTATCTGCAGACCGAGGTGACATCACCTCCCGTGGTCTGAGCCAATCACAGAGCAGCAGACGGCCGGTCTGATCCAGATGTCTGCAGCTGTGTCTGACCCCCCCCCTCTGCCCTCCGTCCTCAGGTGACCTCCAGCACCCCCCCGGGGGTTTCAGCCCAGGATGATGGCCCTGGGTGAAGGTTGCCATGGTGACCACCAGACCTTCAGACCCACCCCGTGACAGGGATGGATGAGAGAGAGAGAGGAGGCGAGGACGAGCGGCAGAGGTAAGGAGGGAGATGGAGGAGAGGAGGGTAAAGGTGGAGGAGAGATAGAAGACGAGAGGGAGCAGAGGAGGATGGGAGGGAGGGAGGGGGGAGGACAGAGGAGACGAGGAGGGAGGAGGGAGGACGGGAGGGAGGGAGAGGAGGTGAGTCGGCCTCCCGCGAGCTCTGTAATGGGGTCATGACACGAGGAGAGGAAAGGATGGACGGATGAGTGAAGGAGTAGAGGAGCAGAACGGAGGGAAGGTAAACGACACAGCAGCACGAGAACAAGACGCCGTGTGTCCAGATGTTCCCTCAGGCGACAGGTGAGTCACCTGGTTGAGCCCTGAGAACCGCCTCCTCAGCACTGACCCGTTCCCCCTGCGGACCGTTAACCAGCTGACCACTCATCCGTCCTGCAGCTGTGACCAGCGCCAACAACAACCCAGACACTGCTGTCGCCTCGCGTCAGACAGGAAGTTACACCTTCACACTAACGACTCGTCAGCCTCAACACTAACGACTTCCTGTCCTCGTCACCGTCATCGTGTCAATAAAGATCAAATCAAACTGAAATGGACTCAACTGCAAAGCCTGCATCCTCCTCCTCCTCCTCCTCCTCCTCCTGCTGCTGCTGCTGCTGCTCCCAGCTGTGAGTGAACACCATCCACTGGCTGCTCCTCATCACCTCCTCCAGCACCTCCTCCTCCTCCTCCAGCCTCCTCTGCCACGAGATCAGTGACATGTCTCCACCAAAGAAGAAGAAGAAGCAGAGCCGCCGCACTGCAGCACACAGGGTTTCCATAAACTACACCTCCAGCCTCCACCTGCTCCTCCTCTCCTCTGTAGGTCGCCTCCACCTGCTGCCGCTCTTGGCCGCCCGCCAAAATAGAAAAAAGCAGGCTAACGCCGCCCACTTGGTGATGTCATCACCATCATCATCATCTCTCATCTTCATTTTCATCCAGCCTGCGCTGCAGCTCCGGCGTCTGAGGCTTCTCCAGATGTGTTCAAGCCCAGTTCCTCACACCGCCCAAAAAACCCCTGCACCCCCCCTCACTCTCTCACTCACACACACACACACACACCTCTCGGCCAATCAGAAGCAGAGGAATCCTCTTGAATTCCCCGCCCCATCCCAAAACCCTCTTAGAGCACCTCCCTCCTCACTCCTCCTGTTCGACTGGGGGAGTCATCCGTCAGCCCCCGGTGACTGCTCGAGTGTGAATTAAAATCCTGGAGAGAGAGAGAGAGAGTGTGTGTGTGTGTGTGTGTGTGTGTGTGTGTGTGTGTCTATGATTGAGAGATAGTTTGCGTCCCAGTAGAACAGAAGGTCAATATGAGGCTGGTGGAGCCATAATGTCAGCCCCCCCCCCCCGCACACACACCTGAGCTAATAGAGATGTCACCACACACACACACACACGTGTAAATATATTCCAGCTGACACACACCAACACTGTCACAAGCTGTCCCATCATGCAATGCTGCGATTAGCGTCTGTTGATGATACACAGGCAGCTGTGTGTGTGTGTGTGTGTGTGTGTGGTGTGTGTGTGTGTGTGTGGAGGAATGTTGTTTGGCTGCTGCTGCCTTTGTGTCTTTGTATGACATCACGCAGCGTTAATGAGTGGACGGGGGGGGGGGGGGCGTCACGGGTGGAGTTGTCCAACAGTAAACGACCCGTGACCAGGAAACATCCACAGTCATGATGTCACAGTCATGATGTCACATGATGTCTTTGTTTCAGAGCAGTCTGATTCTTCTCTTCACATCTGTCTGTTTGTTTGTTTGTTTGTTTGTTTGTTTACATGTTTATCAGCTCATTTGTTCTCATCACACACTGTTTTATCACGTGTCTCTTTATCTTAGTTTTTCTTCCTCCTGTGTTTTCTGTCGTAAACCAGTAAACCAGATCCAGATCCAGATCCAGATCCAGATCCAGATCCAGATCAGGCTTTATCAAATATGGAACAACGAGTGAATAAAGACTGGGGAGGATTTGGACTAACGAGTGCAGCACAGGTGCATTATGGGTCAGGACATCAGAGACAACCTTAATGTGGACCATCAGGAGTTTCAGCTGCTTTTACAGATGTGAAGTTTCCACTGAGATGATTCAAAGCCTCCAAATGAACCTCACTTTAAAACCCAGAGAGCAGGAAACTAAACTTCTCTGTGAATGTCTAGTTGGAGGCGGCCATGTTGTTGTTGTTGTTGTTGTTGTTGTTGTGTGTTGTTGTGTGCAGGGCAGTGAGAAGAAGAAGAAGGAGTGTTGGTCCACTCACGTCCTGCAGCAGCTTCTCCAGGTTCTCCTGCAGCTCGTAGAAGTAGCGCGAGGTGATGAGGCCGTCGCGGCTCTTCTCCAGACAGTCTCTGGACAGCTCCATCAGCTGGTGGTGGATGAAGCTCAGCACGCCGTCGGCCAGAGGGTACACCTTCTCTGGAGCCGAGGAGGACAGCAGCTCGGCCAGACGCTCCTCCATCTGAGCCGTCGCCTGGGGGGGGGGGTTGAGTCACAGGAGAGGTGAACACACACACACACTTGTTGTTTTCTCCTCACGCTCATTATCACCTACATCTACAGTGTTTTACAGGAAGTGTGTGTGTGTGTGTGTGCAGTACAGACCTTGGGGAACCTCTCCTTGTACACATGGTTCATCATCACGATCTCATGGTCGAAGGAGATGGGCGAGCGCCCGGGGCTGAAACACACACCACACACACACACACACACACACACACACACACACAACACATTAAACCTTCACAATAAACAACAACATGTACAGAAGAGCAGGCTGCTAATGCTAACGCTAACAGCAGTGTACTGCAGCTCTCCTCCAGCCTCAGTTTGTTCACACACAACACACACACACACTCTAACGGGACCTCGGGTCTTCATCATATGTTCGTTGTCTCTGGTGTAAACTGGGAACCGTGACGACCTGTGGACACACACGGCTGCACACACACAGCAGCACAAAGGTAACACATCCACGGACCAGTGTGTGTGTGTGTGTGTCCTCAGAGAGTCTCCCTGACCTGACACAGTGACGTCTCATTCAGTCCGACAGAATATGAATCTGTCATTCACACTGTCCTCAGAGAGCCCCCCCCCCCCCCACGCACACACACACCTCCAGAGACCAGCAAATCTCCCTGACCTTTCTATGTGTCCCTATCAGGAGAAGAGGCAGCGATGACAGGTGACAGGCAGTGTGTGTGTGTGTGTTGTTATTCCTCCCTTCTCCTGGTTCTGTCTCAGTGTGTCCTGACGCTCGCCACTGAGCTGACGTCACCTGGTTTCAGGTGTTAATCAGCTGAAATCTGTGTTTACTTCACATGGAGATGATGTGAGTTTGTGCTCATCAATTAATATTAATCAAAATAATCAAAAATAAAATGATAATCAAAATAATAATAAACGGAAAAAAATAAAGATACTGTGCTGACAGAGACATACACCACACGTCACACGTCACACGTGTTCAGAAGAACCTGAATCTAAGAAAAACATATTTAACAACTAGAACAAAGAGCAGAAGAGAAAATATGAATCTGGGTCCAGATGTTTCAGTGAGTCATTGGAACACACACACCCACACACACACACACACACACACGGAGCGATGAGGTAATGCTGTAAGTCATCCATCGGCAGCTCAAAGTTCAATTACCTGTTTAATAGAATGAGAACGTGACACATGGAGGCAGTTTATCATGACACACACACACACAGTGACAGCTCTCACACACACACCACACACACACACACACACGTTGTCAGGTTGTTTGTCTGTGTTGCTCAGGTGAGTCTTTACTTATTTAAAGGGCCAGTTCACCCAAATCAACTGTACAGAGTCTGAATCCTGGCGCTCTGTGATGTGATTTAACACCATGTTCAGTCTGTTTCATTCTCTCTCAGGAAAATGAATTAGGTTTAAACAAGCAAACACATGTGAAACTTTGAAGTCAAACTGTATGTGTGTTTGAAACACACACACACAACACACACACACACACTGCACCACCTGTGATGTCAGTCAGTCAATCAGACGTTGGACTTTAATCCGTCGTCTTGACGTCTGTGTGTGTGAGGAGAGCTGCTCTCAGTAAAGGTTAGCTCTGACAGAGACTGATCCACTGCCTCAGGCTCTGATCAGCATCATTCATTTCTCCTCCTCCTCCTCCTCCTCCTCCTCCTCCTCCTCAGAGTGCTTCCTCCCGGCCACGCTGAGCCTTTATTAAAATAAAACTCCGGTTCAGAGCTGTGATGGAGGGATGAATAACACGCAGACAGCAGACAAAGGCTAATTAGAAGGCGGCTCTATCTCTGCTGTAACGGGAAATAAAAACTGACCCGCGCAAAACGTCTGTCGTTACTTTGAGGGACGACCTCGGAGGAGGAGGAGGAGGAGGAGGAGGAGGAGGAGAAGGAGGCAGAGCGTCTCTGTGCTTCAGTGTCGGAGACGTTACAAGTGTGAGAAGAGACAGAGCGTCTTCATGAGACAGAGGAGGAGGGACGGGTCTCACCTCGGGCTGTGTGATGGAAGAACGTGATTAAAACAGAGGCGGAGGCCGTTTCCTTTCTTCTCCTCTAAGTGGTGATGTCACACGTGACTAAAGGCGCTCGCAGAGTGAAACGAGCTGATTGGTGGACAGAGTAATTGAACTAAATCAGATGAGACAGTGAATCAGATGGTGAAGGGGGGGGGTGAGGAGACGGGTGAGGGGTGAGGAGGGACGGTGTGTGTGTGTGTGTGTGTGTGTAGGAGAGAGAGGAAAAATAACATTGATGCTTCACAGCTGAGGCGACGACTGGGAAATGAGACGTCTAATTGACCGTGACAGCTGGACTGAATGTGGATGAGTGTGTGTGTGTGTGGTGGGTGCGCGTTTGTGTGTGTGTGGGGGGGTGTGGTGTGTGTGTGTGTGTGGAACCATCCTGGACCCACCGAGCGTCTGTGTAGATAAACTGTATGAATCAGGAGCTGAACCTTTATTTAAACAGCTCGTTAACACGTCGTCACTTCATCACACAGAACTTCTCCTGTCAACTGAACTCGTCTTCTTGTCTTCCCAGCTGCTGCTCTTTAACTCCTATTCCTACATTTCACAATAAAAGCCTCAGAGGGAAATGGGACAAACACGAGTGTTTCATGTGGATGAAGAGCTGGTGTTCACTGACGGAGGCTGAGCTCAGTGATGAGTTCAATGAACTGTTTGTAACGCTGCTGTTTCTACCTTCGTCTCCCACGGTAACGCTGCTGTTTCTGTAGTTAACACTAATTAAACATCGTCTAAACTGACTCTGTGAAGGTTTCAACACTTGACTATATAACATCTATATTAAAAACACACACACATCACTTTGTGATGGATGGATGAGGTTCACACGTTATGGACGAGTGCACGACAACAAGACCATGAAGAAGAGGAAGAAGAAGAAGAAGAAGAAGAAGAAGAGGAAGAAGAAGAAGAAGAGGAAGAAGAAGAAGAAGGAGCTGAGAGGAAAAAACTAGAGGTGAACAAAGAGGCAGTTAAACGACAGAACAAACGTCTGACGTCTGTCGTTGTGTTCTCTGCCTCTTTTTCATACTCAGGCACATTTCTCTCCTCCTCCTTCTCTTCATCATCATCATCATCATCATCACTGTCTCCTCCAACATCTCTTTTCCCGCCTCACTCATGTGTGTGAGGACGCTCTCTGCTGCTGGAGTCACTGGGACATGGTGTTTTGTTTCAGTGTGAAGAAGCTTCTTTAGCTTCATGTTATATTTCTGTCTCCTACACAGGGTGGAGAGGACACAGGGTGGAGGAGGACGACCTGGGATAACACTGCTGTACACACACACACACACACACACACACCACACAAGACATCGATCAACAAACACAGTGTGACTCTAATCAGACACACACCATGAGCCTCAGCGTCGCCTCCTTTCAACTCGGAGGATGAAGGAGCTCAATATGTGTCTGTGCAGGAGCGGAGATGAAAGATGAAGGGGGGGGGGTCTGAAGGAGTGATGGCATCAGGAGGAGTGGAGGGTGGTGGTTGTGATGTCACACAGAAACAACAAAGCAGCAGATCATGTTTGATTGGCAGTGGTGGATGGTGACGTTGGGTCACTGAGGACATGAGGACGTGTGTCCACCAGCTTCCTCCATGTTTTATTCAAGTGTCCTCTTGGGCTTTTATACCTTGAGTTGACAGGACAGTGGAGAGACAGAGGGGGGAATGACACGCAGCAATGGGCCGCGGTGGAATCGAACTGGGGCCGCTGCTTTAACGACACCCCGGTGTCCTCCATGTTTGATCTCATGGGACGTCTGGACTAGATCCTCTCTTCCTACAGACTTTCACACTAAAAGCCTGAGAATACTGGAAAGCTTTTAATGTGAAACATCTGTGCAGGAAGTGTTGAGACTGACTGACATCATTGGATACGGACATGTCAGGAGGGACGCGTCTGACACACACACACACACACACACACACACACCTCATCCACATGCTGTCCAGCTCTGCCAGAGGAGACTCCTCCTACCTGAGGCTGCGGGAGCGCGGCAGCGCGGCTCATGGCGGGGAGCGGCGTCCCTCCTCGTCCGTGATGCTCTCGGAGCTGAAGTGTTTGGTGAGGAAGTGCAGCTCGTCCGGCGTGGGCTGGGACGGCAGCTGGTGCAGCTTCTCCTGAGATGAACAGGAGGACTGTGAGAGGAGGAGCACAGAGGGAGCACAGATTACAACCAGCACTGCAGCTACTGGGGGGGGGCTGGGGCTGAGCTGGGGCTAGAGCCGGAGCTGGAGCTAGAGCTGGGGCTGGAGCTAGAGCTGGAGCTGGAGCTAGAGCTGGGGCTGGGCTGGAGCTAGCTAGAGCTAGAGCTAGAGCTAGAGCTAGAGCTGGGACTGGGGGCTGGAGCTAGAGCTGGGGCTGGAGCTGGAGCTGGAGCTAGAGCTGGGGCTGGAGCTGGAGCTGGAGCTGGAGCTGGAGCTGGAGCTGGAGCTGGGGCTGGAGCTAGAGCCGGGGCTGGAGCTAGAGCTGGGCTGGAGCTGGAGCTGGAGCTGGGGCTGGAGCTGGAGCTAGAGCTGGGGCTGGAGCTGGAGCTGGAGCTGGAGCTGGAGCTGGAGCTGGAGCTAGAGCTGGGCTGGAGCTAGAGCCGGGGCTGGAGCTAGAGCTGGGGCTGGAGCTAGAGCTGGGGCTGGAGCTGGAGCTGGAGCTGGAGCTGGAGCTGGAGCTAGAGCTGAGCTGGGCTGGAGCTAGAGCTGGGGCTGGAGCTAGAGCCGGGCTGGAGCTAGAGCTGGGGCTGGAGCTAGAGCTGGGGTGGAGCTAGAGCTGGGGCTGGAGCTGGAGCTGGGGCTAGAGCCGGAGCTGGAGCTGGAGCTAGAGCTGGGGCTGGAGCTAGAGCTCGAGCTGGGGCTGGGGCTGGAGCTGGAGCTGGGGCTAGAGCCGGAGCTGGAGCTGGAGCTAGAGCTGGGGCTGGGGCTGGAGCTAGAGCTCGAGCTGGGGCTGGGGCTGGAGCTGGAGCTGGGGCTAGAGCCGGAGCTGGAGCTGGAGCTAGAGCTCGAGCTGGAGCTAGAGCTCGAGCTGGGGCTGGAGCTAGAGCTAGAGCTGGGGCTGAGCTGGAGCTGGAGCTGGAGCTAGAGCTGGAGCTGGGCTGGAGCTAGAGCTGGGGCTGGAGCTAGAGCCGGGCTGGAGCTAGAGCTGGGCTGGAGCTAGAGCTGGGGCTGGAGCTAGAGCTGGGGCTGGAGCTGGAGCTGGGGCTAGAGCCGGAGCTGGAGCTGGAGCTAGAGCTGGCTGGAGCTAGAGCTCGAGCTGGGCTGGGCTGGAGCTGGAGCTGGGGCTAGAGCCGGAGCTGGAGCTGGAGCTAGAGCTGGGGCTGGGGCTGGAGCTAGAGCTCGAGCTGGGCTGGGGCTGGAGCTGGAGCTGGGGCTAGAGCCGGAGCTGGAGCTGGAGCTAGAGCTCGAGCTGAGCTAGAGCTCGAGCTGGGGCTGGAGCTAGAGCTAGAGCTGGGACTGGGGCTGGAGCTAGAGCTGGGCTGGAGCCAGAGCTGGAGCTAGAGCTCGAGCTGGGCTGCTGAGCTAGAGCTGGAGCTGGACTGGGCTGGGACTGGGACTATTATGGGATGAGCTGGAGGTGGACCAGACTAGATCTCAGTTAGTCTCTGACCTTCTGATTTCTACCAAACCTGAAGAAGCTGCATCACCACCCCCTCGACCTTTGAACCTTTAAATCACTAAACTCTAATCGGTTCGTCTCTGAGTCCTGGTGATTTTGTGGTGAAGTGAGGAGGTGCTGCAGCTCTGACTGCCTCTGAGGTGGAGGAATAACAAACAGGCCGAGGCTCAGCGCTGACACGTCTGAGTGGCTGAACCTCTTCACCTCTGCACCACCGCTGGGCCTCGCTCTACACACAGTAACTGCACGCTGGGGTGTTAAAGGAGGAGATGGATGAACAGCAGCAGGAGGAGGAGGAGGAGAGGAGGATTAGAGCAGAGGGAGAGCTGATGTGTGTGAATAAAGGAAAAAAGAGAGGAACAGGGTGGAGGTGGAGAGGTGGAGGAAGAACTGAGGGAGCAGGAGCAGGAAGCGCTCCGGTCTGAAAGAAAGCTGGATCAGAGATATTTACCGAGACAGTGGAGCTGGGAGTGTTGGTGCCATAACCAGAGGACGCAGCGAGGCCAGAGACCAGCGTCTTCCATCCGTCCTGAAAACACACACCACACACACACCCACACACACACACACACACACACACACACACACACGAATTAAAACAGAGACAAGGCTTCAATAGAAGAAGGTAACATCTGCATCCAGCAACCAGTGAGCTGAGGAGGGACAGAGCAGCAGACACAGGAGCAACATGGAGTCAGAGCAGCAGGGAGGAGGAGGAGGGAGGAGGAGGAGGAGGAACAGGAGGAGGAGAGAACATCAGCCCTGGAGCCACAGTCTGTCTAGACTTCAGGTGGCAGGAGCACAGACAGCGACCGACACACACCGCACGCTGTGTACCAGCACAGGTCACTGCTCTGTGACCACACACTGTGTCACGCTCAGGTACTTCATCAGTTTAAAATCAGGTGTGGTTGTGTGTGGTGTGTGTGTGTGTGTGTGTGTGGTGTGTGTTGGTGCTGACGGCTCCAGTGCACGTGGTGATCTACAGGGAACATCTGCAGGTTTATTGTTGTTTATATCATTGTCTTTCTTCTTTATGCTTCATGTGCAGCAGCAGGAGGAGGAGGAGGAGGAGGAGGGGAGGAGGAGGAGGGGAGGCCCTGCAGGGTGTGTGTGTGTGGCTCAGCCATGCGGGACGAGGGCAGGAAGGAAAAAAAAAGGTCAAAAGGTCAAAAACTCAGAGGTTACCTGTCAGCCCTGTGTCCGTGACTGTGGGAGACAAGACAAGGTTTGTCTTTTTATAGCTGTTAGCAACTGTCAATCAAACTCAAACACACACACACACACATCCACACGGACACACACACACTCCATGTCATAACTAATGTGTTTTAACACACACGTTCTCATGATAAATCCATGTACCATTAATATGACGTGTCTCTTACATGTGATAAACCTATAGATCCTCACATGTTGTAATGGATCTGATGTGTTGTGTCTGTCTCCGCCACACGGTGTCACTGTCGCCACGGCAACAGCAGCAGCAGCAGCAGCAGATCTGAGGTCAGCAGCCAGACCCAGATGAACATTAATGCTCAGTTTGGCTGCTGCATTACTGCATCACGCTGTTCGATGATGTCATCACGGAAACAGAAGAGCGCGTTACCATGGTAACATCACCATCATCATCATCTCATCATCTTACTGAAGATTTTGAGGGGGCTTGTTCTGACTTTCTTTTTTTTTCACACTTCTGATCACACAAGTGTCTAATGTCTGTCTCCACACACACACACACACACAACACACCACAACACACTCCCTCTCAGTAATTACTCCTCTGTGTCGGAGCGCCGGCAGATAAGGTTTATTATCCTGGTTTGAGTGACAGCTTCACACTGATCATCTGCCTCTTCATCAGCACACTCACTGTCACCATCATCACCACCATCATCATCATCATCATCATCATCATCATCTGCTGCTGCTGCTGCTGCTTTTCAAAGGCACCAACAT